>CM076575.1:1426698995-1426944220 GCA_034641835.2 Pinus albicaulis | reverse complement strand
TAGAGCATTAATAAGATGAAATTTATTGTCCAGAAGAGAGACTATGAACACGAAATGAACAATATTTTCCATCACTCCCTCGTCAAAATCACAGTCCTCCATTACCTCAAAAAATTGAACATTCCATGGCTTTCATTCATAGCTAATGTCACTAGGTAGGTGAATAAATTGGCGAGGAGGCCCATAGATCTCCTTAGCAGCAATAAAAACACCTCAAGTGTGAAAGGAGACCTTCTAAGTAGCTAAATTAAGCACCTTTGAGTATGAACAGGGGTTGGAACACGTTGAACAGGTCAACTTTGACCAAGTCAACAACACTGTTATGGAGGAGTGGACATTAAAGGAGGAATAACATAGTTTTGGAGGAAGATGGATTGCATGGAGGAAATGAACTAATTGAGTGGGGCCAAGGGAAAGGAAGCTCATAATATATATAAGGAAGAGGATGGCAGCCATATGGGATTATGTTTTGGATTATTATTTTGTATGTGGTCTGTTTAGAATTATTGCATTCTTCAACTATTTAGTTGAGATTGTTGTGTTGTTTAGCACCGAGTGTTCCCGAGTGGGAATCCCACCTCTTTCCTTGAGAGGCCTCTTGGAAGATAATTTCATTTCATTACCACATTCAGGTTTTCAAGCCAAGTTACATCTTTCTTCATCAGCGTAGTTTCTGCAGGATATTGTGCTGTGTTGCAGGGTGCAGCAGTGGAGAATTAGATCAGGTGTCTTCAGAGCTAGTTTTTCGGTGGAGGAAGGTTTCCAGCCATTGGGAGGCCTGTAGAGAAGCCCCTTGGGATTTATTGACACATTTGGCACTAGGCCAAGGAGAATTTATCCCCTACAGCACAGTTTCAGTCCAGATCTCCATTATTTTAGGGAGGAGTTGCAGGGGTAGTTGCAGTGGTTTTTTTGGGAGGTGATTTCTTCAGTGGAGGAGCCATCCTTTCATTCGGAGGACCTATTGGAGTAGATATGTAGTTATCTACATCAACTTCAGCCATATCTTATCATTTCAGTGGCTGCAGCATATCTTCAGCCCCAGGGTTGCAACTTACATTGGCACATTGTGTGCATTTTCTGGAAACCCTCTTGGGTTGTCTTAGAAAGCTGATCTAGTGCCCGGATTTATATGTTTAGATTATATTGGGGCCTATATCAATAATTTTATATCATTTTATCATCTCCAGCTGTATTTATTTCTAATATTATTGCGTTGTAGTAGTTCTCTAGCATTTCATGTTGTAACAACATCTCACTTTTGAGAGTGTTTATGTATTCGAGGCTTGTGTGATCACATTCTATGATTGGTGCCTCATTGTTTTGTACTCATTTTCTGCATATATGATCAGTAACATGTCTTTATATTGGTCTCATGATTTCATGTGTTAAATACTTGTTTCTTCTTACATTTTATGTACTATATTTATGCTATTTCCATTTGGGAATATTACAGTGGTATCAGAGCTCCATTCTTGGCTCAGACTGTGTACTTCAACCATTATGGAGTCTTCTCATGAGAAGGAGAGGATCTGCAAAATGGATCAAGGCAAAACCTTATTTTCTGGAGGGAAGAAGCTCTCAAAAATTCGTCTACAAACTCTATAGGGCATTAGTAAAGACATCAAAGAAATGAGGAGGGAAAAACATGGAGATCCCTCAACAAGATTTGGACATGAGGAAATCTCTAGTTGCTCATATTATGGGTGTGAGTATTCAGCCACACCGTCAGGTTTGAAATGCTCTACCTGCCATATGTTCATAACAAATAAGATGGAGAAAGGAGATGTGCCAAAGAAGGAGACTCTTTGTGATTATTTGTAAGAATGTGACCAATCTAAGAGGTTCAAAGATCACTTGAACTTCCAAGTGTTTTGCAAGATCAAGGAGGGAAGGAGCACAAGGGGAAAGCAACATGGTGTGGTTAGATTCTTTCTATCTACTTTTTATGGCTCACCTAAATTTCCAGCTAGGGTTTGGGTGGCGGAGCTAGACACCTATTTGCAACAACACCAAGTTTCAGAGAATGAAGGAATCAAAGTTGCAGTGCTGCATTTTGAAGGTAAGGACTATGCTTAGTGGATGTTTGAATATTTTTCATTAAAAAATGCAAATACATCTACTTATTAAAATTTCACTAGGAGAATAGTGGAAAGGCTTGATGAAAAACATGCTAAAACACCTTTGGTGGAGCTAAACAAACCAAAAAAAAAAAAAAAACCTTTGCATGGGTTGGGAGGATCTTAAAATCGACTCCACTTCAGAAAAATGTTGAAGAGGCTAACATCTTACATAATACCTTGCTAGAGGCAAGATATCTATCTCATACTCTTGGAAAAGAGGGCATGGAGATCCCTTTTTTAAAAGAGGGCCCTCTTATTGAAAGGTTTCCCATTCATATTGAAGAGGAAGAGAAGGCTGGAGGCAACAATGCTGTCATATCCAAATCATATCTAGCACCTCATGCAGAGGAATATGGAGCACTTGCTCCAACAAGAGGAATTATTGTATGTTCACAAGGAGTTCCAAAGGATCTCATGGGTGGCGATCAAGGCACAATCCATGAACAACATGTGCCATTATTGATAGATTGTGAAACCTTGCATATGAAAGGAGAAGGTGGGGAGGATGGCCAGCATCATATGAATTGGAGCACACACCCCTATCTATTTCAAAAGGTTGATGCACAGAAGAGGAAGATTGATTTGCGCAGTAAGGGCAAGGGAAAATTTGTCCATTCATATATGCAGTCTACTCTTGATATTGATGTCTCATTGCACAGAGGCATTCCACCTGGGAGACCACCAGATCAGGAGATGATGAGAGATGCTTCACAATTGGTTGCACCACTCATTGATCCTAGAGGGGTTAGGACCTTGGTAGAACTTGACACAGCACTGGGAGTCTTGGGTAGACTCAAGGAGGAGGGAGACATCCTCCCATTTTCAGCATTACCCACTCTCACTACATATTCTGCGCTGACAGAAGTTGCTACAGTGATGGAGGATGGCACCACCATGGTGCAAGGAGACCAATCCATGGATTTGGAGAAATAGAGGGTACTTCCCTTGAGGAAGGAATCCTCCATATATTGGAGTATATGGAGGCCACTCATGCTCATATTGATCAGGATCAAGAGGATCTCTTTGGATGGTAGCTTCTCATGGGAGGACAACTTCCAAAGGTCACCACTTCTGCTTGAGCATGAGCAGCTGCATGACGGGCATGGAAGCACTTTGGAGGATGGATTTGGCATGAGGGATGTCAAAGGAAAGGATAGAAGCATGTGGGGAGATTCACATTTCAGATCTTTAGCGTTGTCTCTTAGGAGGATTGATCCATATTGGAGGTCTCAAATTTTGGTAGAGTACTCCAAGGATATTGGTGCTTGCATGATTCTTGATGACCCAGAGGGAGATGATAGATACATGGTGGATGATGGGGTCATTTATTCTTATGGTAGAGTATTATTGGCTAGAGCTTCTGAGCTCAAGGAGAAGCTGTTACATGCAACACATGTGGACTTTCTTTCCATGCACTTTGATGCATATCATTCCTTGATGGATGAGTTCACTTGGGAGGGCATCCAGAAGGATGTATATTAGCATATGGAGAGATGCATAGCTTTTATGTTTATGGAGAGGTTGTCACAACCACTTCCCTACTCATTGAGAGTGAGGGAGAACTTTCAGTTGAGCCATTTCAACTCAATGACCAAGGTGCATAGTAGAGGATGTACAATTATGCGTTATGATTTGTACTCTTTTACTTTATGTGAGTAGCATATTGTACCAAGGAGGATCAATCCTTCTTGTATATTGTATTGTGATGTACTTGAGGTCATTTTCAGCATTGATGTTGGCCATTCTATTGGTGGTTTGTGGGAGAGGCCACATGATTCTTAGTGTGCACCATTGGCACCAAACTTTACTTCTATGATCTCATCTAGTAGGATGATTGTGGCAGAAAAAAAGTGGCTGAAAAGACACTTGTTATACTTTTTTCCGAGGTAGGCAGGGGATGCACTGCGCTGGTTCCACAAGTGGGACTATGATCCACCTCCCGGTTGCCATATGGCAGCTGATTTTTATTTGTTTTTGCTTCCATATATTGATGATGTTATTGTTCTTATGGGAAGCTTTGTTAGGAGGATGGCACAAGAGTTGGAGGAGCCCATTGGGAGTATGATTATCCATACTTCATATGTTGCATGTTTCAGGAGAAACAATGGGAAAACCATGATTGCCACACTACATCTCTTGTCTTCATGTGGGAGGAGCCATTTGGAGAACTTGAGTTCTTGGGAGAGGTACTTCATGGATGTTTTGATTGGTGGGGTAACTTGGGACATTCTTGGATACCATAATATTTCAGCCCAAGATCAACAACAGCCCCATACATATCATAAAAGGAGAGAGAAACAACATGGGTGGAAAAATCTAATTTGTCCATGCAGCCCCAATACATTGCATGAACCGGGGGTTGAGGATTTCTTTAATGAGCTACCTAGAATGGTTCATTTCATTTGGATGATAGAATGGGTATGGGAGTCTCGCATTGGAAATGAGATCCCCTATGTTTGTCATCACTCCTAACTTGAGGAGGCCATTGGATAGCAAGAAGGTTTCCACTTACACTTTCCACTTTCTCATGATGTGAGCCATTTGGTTTTGCATACTTGGGAGGAACCATCGAAGGGCAGATTTATTACAGATTATTTTGAGCAGTGGTGGGGAATATTGATGAGGAGGCCACAAGAGGATGGGAGGAATTTTTCTCCACCTTTATAGTTGCTTAAGGACAAGAAAATTTTTGGAGGGGAGGACTGTAATATTCCTGAAATTTAGCTTTCAGCTAAATGGAATATTATAGATCGTTTTGTCACTAGGTAGGTGAATAAATGGGTGGGGAGGCCCATAGATCACCTTAGTAGCAATTAAAACACTTCAAGTGTGAAATGAGACCTTCTAAGTAGCTAAATTAAGCATCTATGAGTATGAACAAGGGTTGGATCATGTTGAATAGGTCAACTTTGACCAAGTCAGCAGCGCTGTTGTGAATGAGTGGACATTAAATGAGGAATAACGCAGCTTTGGAGGGAGATGGATTGCATGGAGGAAATGACCTAATTGAGTGGGGCTAAGGGAAAGGAAGCTCATAATATATATAAGGAAGAGGATGGCAGCCATATGGGATTATGTTTTGGATTATTATTTTGTAGTGGTCTTTTTAGACTTCTTGCATTCTTCAATTGCTTAGTTGATATTGTTGTGTTGTTTAACACCGGGTGTTCCCGAGCGGGAATACCACCTATTTCCTTGAGAGGCATATTGGAAGAGAATTGAATTTCATTGCCACATTCATGTTTTTAGGCCAAGCTACAACTTTCTTCATCAGCGTAGTTTCTGCAGGATATTCTGCTGTGTTGTAGGGTGCATCAACGAAGAATTAGATCGGGTGTCTTCAGAGCTAGTTTTTCAGTGGAGGAAGGTTTCCATCCATTGGGAGGCATGTAAAGAAGCCCCTTGGGATTTATTGACACATTTTTCACCATGCCAAGGATAATTTATCCCCTACAACATAGTTTCAGTCCAGATCTTTGTTATTTTAGGGAGGAGTTGCAGGGGTAGTTGCAGTGGTTGTTTTGGGAGGTGATTTCTTCAGTGGAGGAGAAATCCTTTCATTCGAAGGATATATTGGAGCATATATGTAGTTATCTACATCATCTTCAGCCATATATTCTCATTTCAGTGGCTGTAACATATCGTCAACCCTAGGGCTGCAACTTACATTGGCACATTGTGTGAATTTTCTGGAAACCCTCTTGGGTTGTCTTGGAAAGCTGATATAGTGCCTGGATCTATATGTTGAGATTCTATTGGGGCCTATATTAGTATTTTTATATCATTTTATCATCTCCATCTGTATTTATGTCTAATATGATTGCGCTATAGATATTCTCTGGCATTTTGTGTTGCAACAACATCTCACTTTTGAGAGTGTTTATGTATTGGAGGCTTGTGTGATCGCATTATATGATTGGTGCCTCATTTGTTTGTACTTATTTGCTACATATATGATCAATAAAATTTCTTTATATTGGTCTCATGATTTCATGTGTTAAATACTTGTTTCTGCTTACATTTTATGCACTATATTTTTGCTATTTCCATATGGGAATATTACATAATGACATATTCACTGCTCCACCTATTCAACATGTCGAAGATGTACCTTCATCATCACATCCTTCAACATCCATTCCTCCTTCTCAGCCCAAAATTCATGCATCATCATCAGATCAATCTCTTTCATCTATTTTACCACCATCATCTCCATCCCACATTGAGACTGGGTCACCTAGCAAAGCTGACATCAATGAGCATAAGCAGGCTAATGTGGATGAGATAGAGCCATTGGAAAAAAAATACCAGAGGGGTCATAGGCAAGTCTTTGATCCACAGATTTTGGAAGGGGCCCTTCCTTCTTCACCAAAAAATAAGGTACAGAAGGGGAAATAAAAGATGGTAGAGGAGGACGTACATGAGGTAGTCATTCATGATGAGGATGACCTCCATGAGACAAAACAAGATTTTGACCTTATTTACCTAAATGAGGATGATGATGATGAGATCACTAGTATAGTCATCCAGGGAAAGGATGCCAAGATTAGAGAGCTCCAAATTAATATTAACAGGTCCAAATTTTTCATAAGCTTCCTTGAGCAAGAGAACCAGCAGTTGAAAAAAAAAACATGTCATTAACGAGTTTAAATTCATCACAGCTCAAATGGAGGCAAAAAAAGCCAAGGTTTTGTTAGAAGAGACACTTGAAAAGCTTGATTTTCTTGAAGAAATAGAAGAACAAGCACCAAGAGGCAGACCTAGAAATAGAGGGATGAAAAGAGCTCTAACACTAGAAAGGAAAAAAGAGGCTGAGCTTGCTGATTAGCTAATCTTGAATGAACAACTTGCAATGGAAATTAATGAAAACCAGGAGCCATGGCTTGATAGAGCTAACCAGAACTTCGAGAAGCTTTTGTAGAAGGAAAACAGAGATAATGAAATGCTGAGGAGGAAGGTAAAACACTATGCCCAAAGGGAAAAAATTTGAAAAGGCCAAGCTCAAAAGAGCCAATGCAAAAATTGAGTCTTTGACCATGCAAAAAGAGAAAAGGAAATTGGATGTACTTATAGAGGATTCAGTCCAAGCCTAGCCCCACCATCAACTATCATTTCACCAATTTTGAAAGGTTTTGATTCATTTTTGAAAAGTTCTACTCTTTTTATTGTATTTTTGGACAATCATATAACAGAGAAAGTGTCAAACGCGCAGTTCCCTTGGCGTTGCGCTATTTTTTGAGCCATATTTTGACCAAAAGGCCACCACCATTGGATGAAAAATTCTAAATATATCTAATAAAACTAGTTTTCTAGCCTTGGTTTGCAAAAATAGCAGGTCAAAATGTAAAAAAAAAAGCGAAAAATCATGGTTCTGCCTCATTTTTGGCCCTAGCGCTGTGCGCTGAGCAGTCTTGGGAGGATTAAGTTTTGACAAGGAAAATGAGCTTTATTTTACAAATTGAAGGCATATCTAGAAATTAGACTTGAAGGTATTTCCAACAAGCCATCTTGCAGCCAATTTGGTAAAAAAAACCCAGTCAAAAGCAACCTGCAAGATAGATAGTGCACTTGGCAAAGAGAAGGTGCATTTGACAATTTGCTGATATTTTTGAATTTTCATTGAAAATTTGACTTTTATCTTTGAAAATGATGATTTGACCTATGTAATTGAGCATGGTAAATGTAATTATGATATGGATAAGTTACCTAGTGGCAGATTCATTATGTAAATGTAATCATCAAAGTCAAATGGGTCAGTTTCAATGTAATTAGGGAGGAGTCACTTGCACCTTCCTATACTCTAGCTTTCACTTTAGAATTTTGTGGATCTCATCCTCAACTCAGGGATTCGACCCCTGAGGATGAGATAATATTGTTTTTATGTCTATATCTTCCCTTTCTTCACTCTTAGCAAGGGTTGGAATTAGTTGGATACTATTGTATTGATCAAGAACCATAGTGTAATAAGTTTGGCTAGAAATTAATGAATAATTGCAACTATTTCTTTGGGACACGTGTGATATGAATGTTTGGCATTGTTTCTTCTCTGTTATCATTTGTATGAATTTTTTGTAAGCTCATAAACCATTTCATGTCTATTATATGATGATTTTAATGTTGATAGGTAGAATACATGTTTTTTCATGCTCTGTTTTGGGAACGTTGTCATAATTTGTCCATTTTCTTCAGTTTAGGAAGAATACATCTCCTATGCTCTTCCTAACTCCTAATCGGTCTTAAACCATCTCACAAATTCACCTTTATGTGATAAGACTTCTACCTACCTTGCCCCATCGAATGGAATGCAATTCCATCTCATTTGCCTTGACCTAGTCCCACTGACCTAATATCCTCATCCAACAACCCAATAAAATAAAAACAAACCCTTCTACATTTCATACCTAGCCTAAAATCCTAATTCATCCAACCCTCTTGGCTGTGATTTGTGGAGATATCCCTCTCCAGTTTGGTAGGGCTAGATACCAAGCCAAAATATTCGTTTGTGGTTACCTCCGTTGGGATTTATTCTCTAGCCCTAGAAATTTGGTGGAGTGATAACAATTTCCAATACTAAATATCATTTTTGTAATAGGAATGCAAAGAATTAGAAATATTATTGATGATTTTCATAATTTATTTGAATGTAAATGTCAATATTGATTTCATTGTGGCTAAAGTTTTTGATGAGGAAATGAAATCAATGTTCACCAAGATGAACTCTATGCGATAACAAAGTGAATACAACATTCAACTCTAAACCTACATGTTTTTTTGATCCATCTAGCGAGGTGGGAATACAATGCCTTAAGAAATTCTCTTGTGAAGAAGATGAGGGTTATTCTAGTGAAAAGGTTTGGCTTCAAAACCTAGATTCATTGTTGCAAAAAAAAGTATGACCATTCATTGTTGCACATGAATATGTAAGAATGAAGAAATATGTGGAAGTATGAAATTTGTGGAAGCCACCATTTATAAGATACTAAAAGTATATTTTCCAAAGAAATTTTGTCCAACAAAAAAAGAATATAGAGGCATGAAATCAAATGCATATCACAAGTCACTAATAAGTGATATCAACAAAATATGACTCAATAAACCCATCCATACCATTTCACAATTGGAAATAAAAATGTTGACAATATTGAATGAAGTGGCTCATTATTCTTTCAATTGGTAATTTTTTTTATTATTGACAAAAGAGTAGTGGTAATGAAAAAAATTGATGTTTAATGGTTCACGTATTTTTTTATTGTTTTGGGTCGTTATTCACATTTAGAATATGGAAAGAAATCTACATTGAGGTATCAAGTATTTTCAAGATCAATTTTTAATGTTTTTTGGAAAGGATGTGAAGATGAGTTTTAGTGTTTTTTGAAAATATGTGTGAAAATTAGTTTTCATGAGTCTTACTCATGTATTGAAGTTGTAGTCTAAATTGATAATGAGTCATGATTAGATTCATGGGAAAATATGGCGAGGCTATTGATATAGAAGTAAAAGTCAACCAGCTCAGAAAATAGAGAAAAGATAGATCAACGACTTGATAAATAGCCTCTTCGAGGGGCAACCTCCTTTAAATTACATAAATGAACGATTCTTGGATGATAAAAATGACAAGACCTCATTTGTATATATAGGAGTTTAAGGGGTCACAATATAATTAGATCCTACATAACAATAATAATGTAAGGGCACAACAATAACAATACTGGGCTTCTATGGAGCACAACAATAACAATCTAAGGGCTACATGGGCACAAAAATAACAATAAGGGGGCTACACTAGTATTATAGGGACCTAACATGCCCCTCTCCTTCCAAAAAATGTTTTCCTGAACGCTTGAGTAGTTATGGATGTTTCTATATAAAATTCTCATCCTCCCATGTGGAATATTCAGTAGGTAAGTTCTTCCACTTAATGAGATACTCCGAAATTGATCAATTCTATAGTTGTCAGTTTCTTGTTTCCATGATTTATCTAAGATAAAATTTGAAGTTTCCTTCTTCTTCAAGTTCTGGAAACACCGTTTGAACTGGAAGCTTGCCATAGAAAACCTTATTTAAGCATGAAACATGGAAAAATAGGTATAAGAGAGAAGATTCTAGTATCTCCAATTTGTATTCCACAATACCAATCTTTTGCAACACCTTGTAAGGACCGTAGTACTTGGGTGATAATTTATTATCCTTCTTATCGTGCTTGAGGGAAATTTGTTTGTATGGTTGTAGCCATAAAAATATCTAGTCACCTACATCCAAACTTCTTTCACTATGATACTAATTTTCCTATTGTCTCATTCAATTATGCAACAGAGTGAGGTTATCCTTTAAGAGTTGGAGAACTTGTTGTTGATGCTAGATGTGATCTTCCACTGATTCAACATTATAATCTTCTCTTAAAGATGATGTGATGTATGGTGGATGATATCCATAAAGTGTCATAAATGGGGTCATTTTTTCTGCAGTATGGAAGGAAATATTATACGACCATTTAGTTAGAGGTAACCACTTGAACCATTACATTTGTTTATCACATACAAAGAAACAAAGATATCCTTGAAAAAATTTGTTAACTATCTTAGTTTTCCCATCATATTGAGGACGATAAGATGAAATATGAGCTAATTGAATTCCAAGAGAAGAAAATAATTCCTTCCAAAACTTTCCTATGAAAATGGGATCTTTTTCACTTACTATAATATTTGGGTTTCCATGAAGCTTTTTGATTGTTTCCATAAATGCAGTAGCAACTATACTGGCTTTAAAAGGATGAGATAATGCACAAAAGTGTAGATACAAGGTAATTCTATCAACTACCACCATGATGATACTCTTTCCTTCAGACTTGGGTAAACCTGTGATAAAATCCATTGATACCTCCTCCCAACATTGAATTACAATTTCTAAAGGTTGTAACAAACTTGGGATCTTAATTGTCTCAACTTAATTTTGTTTGAAAACCAAAAATTCTGCCAAAAAATTTTGAATATCAAATTTAAGGCCATCCTAAAAAAATTCTTTCTAGATCCTGTGGTAAGTTTTTAAAAATCCCGAGTTCCTTCCTCAGGGAGAGGTGTGCAATTCCAAAATAATTTTTTTTTGAGTTGGGAATTCTTACAAAGATATAAGTGATCTTTGTACCATAATGAAACGTTTTTCCAGCTAAATGTATCAGATGTACTAGTATTTTGCTTCAAATTTTTAAAGAGTTTCCACACCTCTTCATCATTCTTCCATTCATCCCTTGCTTCAATTATACACTCAGGTTGGATAATAGAAATGGCACAAATCAATGCTTCCACATCCTCATCCTTTATTGAGAGTGCATTTGCAACACCATTTTTCTTCCCTTTTCTGTAGATGATTTCAAAGTCATAACCCAACATCTATGTGACCCATTTTTTTTGCTCTTCTAAAGATAATATTTGTTCCAAAAAGTATTTAAGACTATCATGATACGTTTTTACCCTGAAGTGTCTTCCCATTAGGTAAGGTCCTCATTGACTTAGTGCATGTAGTATTTCCAACATTTCCTTCTCATAAATAGGTTTGTGTAAATAATTTCTTTTTATTGGATGACTTTAAAAAGAAACAGTTCTTCCTTCTTGCATTAAAACTACACCAATTCCATTTCCTGAGGCATCACATTCCACAATAAAGGTTTTTGTGAAGTCTGGTGTAGCTAATATCGGTGCTTGGTACATTGCCTCTTTAAGATGTTCAAAGGCCTTAGTTGCTTATAGAATCTTAGAAAATGAATATTTCTTTAGTAATTATGTTAGAGGTGCCACTATTCTCCCATAATTATTAATAAACTTGTGATACACCTTATCAATTCGAGAAATCCTCGAAAATGATTTATGGCTGTGGGGATTTTCCATTCCTTAATGACTTTAATTTTGTTAGGGTCTACCTTAACACCCTCATGAGATAAAATATGACCCAAATATTCCACCTTTTGTAATCCAAAGAAACATTCAAAGTTTTTTTCATATAATTGTTTCTCCTCCAATAGTTTGAGAAACATGTAAACATGTTGAACATGATCATTCCAAGACTTGATGTAGATTAGTATATCATAAAAAAACGCTAACACAAATTTTCTAAGGAAGGGTTTGAAAATGGAATTCATCAAACCTTGAAATGTGGAAGGTGCATTAGTAATGCCAAAAGACATGTCCAAAAATTCATAATGACCCTGATGAGTTCTGAATGCTGTTTTCAGAATGCCTTAAGTATTCATTCTAATTTAATGATATCATGAACGAAAATCCAACTTGGTGAAGTAAATTTCTCCATGTAATTCATCCAAAAAGTCATCAATGAAAAGGATGAGAAATTTATCTTTAATAGTGAGCTTTTTGAGCTCCCTATAATCTAGACACATATGCCATGATCCATCCTTCTTGTGCACCAATACTACTGGAGCAGAGAAATAACTTTGTCTAGGTTGAATTATACCAAACTCTAGAATTTCTTCAACCATATGTTCAATCTCACTCTTTTGGGCATAAGGATATTTGTAAGGTCAGATGTTTGGAGAAACACTTACTGGAATCAAATGCATAGCATGATCATGAGCACGAAGACGTGTGAGGCCTTTGGGAGTCTCAAACACCTTGGAATGCTTGTCGAAGAATTTTTGGAGATGTGGAGAAAACAATTATTTCGATGTTTGAACCTCTAGTGAGAATAATTGTGCAATTAAGCCTCATTTTTCTTGATTCAATTATTTTTC
Organism: Pinus albicaulis; assembly: GCA_034641835.2. Lineage (NCBI taxonomy): Eukaryota > Viridiplantae > Streptophyta > Pinopsida > Pinales > Pinaceae > Pinus > Pinus albicaulis. The sequence goes on along the minus strand of CM076575.1, from coordinate 1,426,931,359 downwards.
ATGAAATTAGATTTGATTATCTTTCCTGGTTTCCCTGCTATACCCCTTAATTAAACTTCCTCTCCTTCCCAAAAAAAATTCAAGAAAAGTTCTTGAAAATTAAAAGCTACCACCCCCAAATATTGTAACCATTGGACTCTTAGTACAACATCAACACCACTCATTGGAATGGAAAGCATTGGATTATTCAATACATATTCCCCCATGGTTAACTTGATATTATGGTACTTTCTAGAGAAATTTATAGTTCCTCCATTTTCAACCATCACTTGACACTATGGTGCTGGATATAGGAAGAAATTCAATTCCTTGGCTATCTTACAATGAATAAAATTATAGGTACTACCCGAATCAATCATCACTATTACCTTTTTCTTCTTGATATATCCTTCTATATTGACAGTTTGAGGAGTCGCGATTCCTGAAAATGAATTACAAGATATGGTCAGATTCATTTCTTCTTTCTCTAGGGATGGTTCCTGGTGTATATCCTCCTCTTTTGAAGCTTCTTGTTCATTTTATTCCTCCTCTTCACAATCTATGTAAAATAATTTATTCTCAGTGCACTTATGACCTTTATTGTATTTCCTATCACAACTACAACAATTCCATTTTTCTCCTTTTTCCTTCAATTGTTGTGGTGTCAAAATTGTAGGTTGTGGAAGGCTAGGAGCAACAACACTTCCATATTTATAGTTGTGAGTGGTATACTTCCTTGTTGCCATAATTTTTCTTTCAATTTTTCTTTCCACCTTGAATGCCTTATCCAATGAATCAGGTTCCCAAAGGCGAACCTCATGTTGGATGTTATCCTTTAAATTCCCTATGAAGACATCAATCATATGCTCCTCTGGAATATATGTTACCCTGATATTCAATTTTTGGAAGTCCTCAATGTGCTCGACCATTGAACCCTTTTGTTTGAGATTTATAAATTGACTAAAGAAGGTGTTGCTATTTTTATCTTCATAATGTGCTATCATTTCCTCCAATTGACCAAATGACAAGTGTTTTACAAGAACAAAGCCATTGATACCATACAAACTGATTTGGTTCTAAATATAAAGTTGCAATGTGTACCTTTTGTGAGTGATGTACATCATGTATATCAAAATATTGCCCCATTTTTAGTATCCATGTTACTGGATCCTTGTCATCAAACTTCCTCATATCAATCTTTGGAATGTGGTGGTTCTTAAACCCAAAATTTGAGTCTCTAAAATCATAATTCATATTCCTTTTTTCCTCATCATGATTTTCATGGATTACCTTGTCACCACCAGGAAGCCTTTATTGCAACAATATATGCTTCAATATTCATTTTGAATCACTTAAAAATGATTTTTGAAACAAACATTATGCAAAATTTTAAAAATACACACCTTTTTCTTGCTTTTTTGGAGCTAGATATTGAAATTATTTTATCTATTTAATTTTAGATTTCCAAGGTCTAAAATTCAGTCCTAGGTATCAATTTGAATCTTATTTCCAATGACATAAGTTATACCAATATTGGATTCTTCAATAAAGAGTTATGCCAAATCTCCCACGATGACTTGATTATAGACTAGTTTAGTAGAGCGAAGTTGTACAAGATGCCACATGTCACTGTTTCAACATTAAACCCTAAAATTGTTACAAGAAAAAATAAAGTCCATTTAATTTTAGACACTTGTTATAGAATTCAAATCTGATTCTTGAAACGAAATTTGTGATGATTTTCCGTAGGTCGCTTGTTTGAGATGGAATTATGGAGCTTGCAAAAATCATAAATTCCTCGGATCATATCTCTGAAAATATAATGAACCAATATTTTAAATTCCTACCCAAAGCTCAAAAATATCTTAGCTCCACGTGGTTTAAATTTTAGCTTCTAAAACCTCGTAGAAAAAACTTTATAGTGAAAATTCCATGATGTCCTATTTGAAGCAGTGAAACCTTAGAATCCAAATCTGTAATACCAAATGTTATGCAACCAACTCATAAAATAGAGAAAAGATAGATCAACAACTTGAGAAATAACCTATTCTAGGGGGAACCTACTATACATTACATAAATGTACAATTCTTGGATGATATAAATGACAATCCCCCTTTGTATATATAGGAGTCAAAGGGGTCACAATATAATCAGAGCCTACATAACAATAATAATTTAAGGGCACAATAATAACAACAATGTGCTTCTATGAGGCACAACAATAACAATGTGGGGGCTACATGAGAATAATAATAACAATAAGGGGGCTACACTAGTATTATAGGGATTAACACATTAAGTATTTTCAAGGTCAAGTTTTAATATTTTTTAGAAATGATGTGAAGATGAGTTTTAGTGTTTTTTGAAAATAGGTGTGAAAAGTGTTTTTCATGAGTCCTACACATGTATTAAAGTTGTATTTTAAATTTATAATGAGTCATGATTAGAGTCATGGGAAAATATGATGAGGATATTGATACATAAGTAAAAATCAACATTAAAAGAAAATTTGAAGAGTGATATAACCCTTTATGTCAAGTTAGAAATTGAAGTTAAGGAGTTAATGAATAGTCAAGTATAATTTTAATGTGAAGCACCAAACTTAAGATTATTTCTATTGAGTTGTAAGTGGAAAGAGAGTCACAAAATTCCATGTGTGAGTCCAAAGACCCAAGGGACTCCCCCATTAACAAAATTACACTTATTAATGTGTTTAAGATGGATTTATATCTTAGGGAGTTTTGGAGCCATATAAGGCCCAAAAAGTTCCAATACATTGTAAATACACCCTTATAGGATTCATTGCATCCTTTTTCCACCTATCATTCTTCAAGTGTCTACATGACTTGTAACCCTTTTCAAAATTAGAACTCAACACTCTTTCTCAACCAAATATGTTAAGATTTATGTAAGCCCCATGTTAACCCTAAAACCCCTTATTAATCCCTAGATATTGTGTTATTAGATTTCTTTTGTTATATTTTTATGCTAGCTATAACCTTTAATTATACATTTCATTATAATTAAATCTTTGTCTCTCCCTCTCTCTCTTATGTACACATATATACACTAGGGAGACCTAATATTAGGATGATCAAATCTTTCCTTATACATTGTCTTCATTTTAATAGGAGGTTTGACACTTGAAGTGTAATGTACTTATTCGTTTCTTATCATTCTTAAGGCATAAGGTTCATAAAATTTGGTATCAAAGCTACGATCCTCAATTTATTCTACTTCAAATGAGTCACCTAGAAATTTTCACTATAACCTTTTTTGGCGATGTTTCAAACTGTGAAATTATGAGCATATTAAGAAGACATCTCAAGGTATGTCTACTTTTTTTTTTCTATTTTGGTTCACCATATTTTTAGATATATACCTTTTGGAATTTAGTGTTTGTGAATGGTCCTAAAATCAATTTCACATGAGCGATCTTGGTATTTTTGCTCTAATTATTTTTTGGGGAATATTCATATCATGAAATTCTTAGAATATTTAGAAAATATCTATAGGCATATTTGGTATAAATTATATATTCTATTTCAATATGAGTACAAAGATATACCTTGTGGAAGTTAGGGTTGCGAATGGTCCTAAAATCTATTACATTTGAGTGATCTTGGAATTTTCATTATAATTGTTTTTTTGGGACACTTGAAACTATGAAATTTTTAGATATTTTAGAATATATACCAAAGAACCTCGTGTAAACATTTCAAAATTAGGTTTCAATAATTGGAGACGTAGCACAAAATACAAGTTTTCTCTTGTGAAGAGGCCAAAAGTTAGCAAATATTAGGAAAGTTATCATAACCTATGTGATTGAAAATAGGGTGAAAATGTGAAGTTGGGTTACACTTTTTGCCCTTTTTTGAGAAAAAAATTTCATTTTCTTGGTTCTTCAACTTTCTGCAACTATAACAATTTTTCTGTGTAAAATTTGATTTTGCGATAAAAATAAAAGTTGTGAGAAATTTTGTTAGTTTTCTATTACTTATTTTTTGAAATTTTTTTATGCCGTATTTGATATGTCAACTTAGCGTTTCTTTGAGTGTGTGTTTCTTAACAATCAAAGAATTCATAAGAAGTCATGTTATGTGGCAACGTTGTATTCATTGAAAATTTTTGTTTTTGAAAAAACAAAATGTGTTACAACAATCTAGACAGAGTCTACTTTGGTTTCGTCATATTTACAAAGCCAATGGATGCATATCATAATTACTAAAAAATTTTGAACTGGTCTAATACGAAAAACTGCGTATTTTTGATATGTTTCGTGTGGCAACAAATTTCTTAACATATAAGTTATAAACTAAAAATCTAAAAGCTACCCATTAGAGTCAACGGACCAATGTAATGCCCCATAATTTTTTCAATTTTTTTACAATGTATTTTGGGAGACACAAAATTTTGATTTCACTGAATCACGATGACCCTAAAAAATTGTTTGCACTCATTTTATTAGAAAAATAATTAAAATTAATAAACGTTTACGGAATTCCATAAAATTTATATTTCCTGAAAGTAGATTCAATTCTGAAAATGCTTGTCTTGGTTCCGACAGTTAATTAACAAGTTTTCATGGAGTTTAATCAGTCCAAAGTTGCAGAACCGTTTTCAGAGCTTGGCTCTGCGTAATCGGTGACGCGTTAGTTCGGCCGAACTATTAGCGATAGTTCGGTCGAACTATGTTTTCCGCTTACGGGCCGCTAAAACTAACGGCTTAATAGTTCGGCCGAACTTTTTATCAAAAGTTCGGCCGAACTATTGTGCAATTCTCCGTCGGCCGGAAATTTTTGTGGAGCCCCCTACAAAACACATATTTCGCGTCAATATAAATTGCCGCGAAATGATTCACAATTTTCGCACATTTCGCACTTCATTTCATTTTACAACTTGGTTTGAATTCAAAAAATTTTCTTCAAAGTTTGGGTTTAAAAAAATTTTTTGGAAGACATTTTCTGGAGGCGGCGTGATTTTTCTTGGAGGTTCAAAGTTTGAGTTTAAAGAACTTTTTGGGAAGACATTTTTTTGGAGGCGACTTGATTTTTCTTGGAGGTATGTAAGTGTTTTGTGTTGAAATAAATCTTTTGAGCTTCTTTGTTCAAAAAATTTTCTTCACATTTTAGAGGCGGTGTGATTTTTCTTAGAGGTATGTACGTGTTTTGGATCATATATCAAAGTACTATAGGACATAATTTTAGATTCAAAAGGGCTCAAATTTTAGATATATATCAAGAGAAAGGTCGGCTATCTAGATAGTCTAAAAATTAGGGTTTTGAAATGTACATAAATTACAGCTGGTATAACATTTGATTAGAATATCTATTTTTGGTGATTGAAAATTTGTGATAAAAGGAAAAAGAGGATAATTATTATTTACTCACATGGCTCCTAAGTTTTCTTCAAAATTTACTTCACCACTAGAACCTCCAAAAATCTCATCACAGACTCATGAAGAAATATAATTTGTCCAATATTGGGTATCTAAGTTGGAAGGTCAGTTATCACATATGAAATAAAGGATGAAGGAAAGAAAGGAAGAAATGAAAATTGTCAAGGAATAAACAAAAATTTTCAAGGAATAATTACAAAAGTCCATGACTGTAAATAAGGAAGAAATACAAAAATCTGTAACTGAAAATAAGGAATAAATACAAAAAATACAAACCATGCTATTACATAATCTCTTTAAAAAGGATATGGATATCCAAGTAAATAATGAAAATAAGAATAATCATGGTGTTACGACTCAATCACATATGGGGAGTGTTTTATCACAATTAAAAACCACAAATTTTGAATAACATACCCATAATCATGAATTTTTAATCCAAGATCCACATCATCAAGGCTTCAAGTCAACACTAAGGAGCTACTATGTTTCAAAAATTTATATGAGGAAGTTTGATACTAATGGTCCTATAACATGTATATTCTATATGGAATAATACCTTTATCTACGCCAAGTGAAATCCTTACAAAAGGTAAATATGAAATCCATATATTTAGAAAAAAATCACTTTGTATGGCATCAACGAATTTGTGAAAAGAAAAATGATTCTATTGTATATTGATATGTTTTTGAGAAGGAATTGATAACACATTATTGGGATATTAAGAGAAATGCATTATTTAGTTAATTGGTAAAACTTTGGCAAAAAGGTCTAATTAAAAATGACATTCAACAATTGTAGAGTGGATTCTTAGGGTAAAAAACATTTCATAGGATAACTTGTTAAACCTATTTATGGGAAATTTAAAGGAAAACATCCAATATGTGGGGAATTTCTTTGATCTTAAACCCCTAGAACATGCTTTTAGTCTAGAAAGGAAAGTTGAAAGTAAAAATAACATGAACTTCAAGAAGTTTCAAAGGTACCTAAGCATATCTAGGGTAGTGAATTAACCCTCGTGAAATCCAAAATCTAGGTGTTTAACTACAAGGTTACATTTTTCTAATATTAAAATAAGCAAGGCTACATTTGTACCCATATTTATTGAAATCAACATGGTCATCTTCTTTGGAAAATGGGTTTTGAAATGTTTATATGTTTTATGTTTTTTTTTTTAAAATAAATACTGAGTTATATTAATGGTTGCTTGTTGGGTTGGAGAAAATGGAGCAATTTCTATTGTGTCTGTCAAGTTTCAATAATGTACAATGATATGCTATATGATTGTGATAATGTTTTGAACAATGTTTTTTCTTATGAAACTAGTCACACGGAGAAAATATTTATTTTTTAGCAAAAAACAATTTGGAGTTTGTATATTTTTTCTATATACATTCACCAATGTTTGTATCCTATTATATTGTTCAGGAATTCATATGTTTCAAATAATTCATTATGTCATTATTAAGAGGAAAATTATTCCATTGTAGCTTTCAAGGTTGTCAAGGTTGAATGGCCTTGTACAATTCTACCTAATGAAAGTTCCAACTACACCTTAGATTATTTGGAATAAAGACTGATATGGATTATGGCCCAACAACCTTTTACTCATTTGATGGGATTAACAGTTACAACTAATCCACCGTTTATTTTTTTGGTGATGTAATAAATGAATTGCAGTTGTTCAAATATGCAAAATGCAAAATATTTACGGGGCTAAACTAGTAAAACTAGGGAGATAAAGGTAGCGCCAAATATATCCTTGATTTATATTTTAGTAAGAAAGTTATTAGAGAAAACAAGTATAAATTTAAATAATTAGTTTCATAATAGAGAAGTTTGAAAATGAACAATTGAAGACAATACTATGCTTATGGCTATAGACAAACATTTCTTGACATAAGGAAAATAAGGTAAATTGTTCGTACATGAGAAAAAACTGCATTGTGAAAGTAGATGCTTACACCATTGCAAAACTTAGTAAATTGGTAGAATAATTTCTACACGTAATGATTCTGAAAAAATGTCTATCTATAAAATAGCCTCGATAACCATGGCTTCCCATTCATTAATTTTCTAAAGGAATTTACAAAATTGTAGAAGCAAAAAACCCTCTTAAAAAAGGAGAGGAATAATCCAATATTTTGGTACATTTGGTTGAATCCTCATTTCCCCTTCCTAATTTTTATTTTCCTCCATTGTATATCCATTTTCTCCTTTCTAATGATTCATCTTTGCTTGTTTTTCCAAATCCCCTCCCTAATTTTTGGAATCCCCTACTTTAGAAAAGTGCCACACTTGGCTTGATGAAGCTTCATCTATTTATTTTCTCCATCTCCTTATATAACTTGTCCATGCATCAATGGTTTTATTTAGTGAATATCCTTGGGTTCTGCTGCTTAAAAGGGGCTTTATATGATTTTGACACTTTATCTCATTCTTTTCTCAAAAGTTTCCCTCTTAGGTAGCTTAGTTTTGATCAATGTTATGTCCTTGGTAGGAAATTGAATAAAATTCAAGATGGTTATTTCATTAATTTATTGGAGAACCTAATATCTTTTTTGGAAATGCTTTTATAATCATTTGGATCCTTAGATACCTATACTTATGGGAAAAAGTTTACTTTTGGTCCAAACAAGGGTAGATGACAAATTTTTGCCATATTTTTAATAACCTGTCATAATAGAGTATAGTTTTTTTTACCTCATGCATAATTCCCCCGAGAGCATTATGAGATACCTATTTCCAAGATCTCAAGCCAAAATCCATCTCTTCAAGAAATTCAAGAGTAAAGATAGGAATTTCTATAGGAACTTACTTTAGGGAAAATTGCAGTCCCTCACTTTATCAAATTGTAATTGAGCTTATTGATAGGCAAGTTCCCATGCTTGAATATGGGTTATGACATCAATTATATATTTACCTTGGAATTGTACATGGTTTTTTTTATCATATAATTCTCTCTATATATTGTTTAATTCATTTGTCACACTAGAGGTATATAAAATAAAGGTTAAAGTATGATACTTGTTGGATTTGTAATAGTCAACACGGTTTTGCAATAATGTGAATTTTCTTTTGTATTTTTTAATATTATTCTTTACATCAACATATTTGTGAACATTAGTTTATGAAATAGGCAATCTAGTAGAAGTAGAGGAAGAAAAATATATCTTTCCTATATCTACCACCACAGTTTTAGTGGTGAGCACCACTTTAGAATTGAAGTTGATTCTCCTTCTTGTAACATACACAAATCCTTAAGTGTCAATAAGGTGGTGGGGTTATCAATATTTTTCTTCTTAACCATAAATATAAGGTCTCTCTTGGTCTCACCAAAGAATTTTTTTCATCAAGAGATTTCCAATGAATGTACTTTTACTCAATTCTAAGCTCTGAGCACAAAGTTGTGGCATTTTAATGTTTTTTGAAGATCCCTCTCTACCCTACCACATCATCATCCATACATGGACACACACATGCAAAATGGCATGGAATGGTATGGTGGATTGTTACCCTTTGAGCCCTTAGATTTCATGAATATCGGAGGCACATTGGTCCTTTTAGTCTTATTGCATGGTGGAAAAACTTACTTCATGCACCATATTATAATAAAAAAATGTATTTAGTGCATTTAGAAAACTTGTGTTCATGTGATGTATTACATGCCACTCATTGTTTCATTTCTTGTAATTTTAGGTTCTAGTGACATATGGAAATGAAATTATTTCCTTATCACATGTCACATCCTTCAAAAACTTCTACCAACATTTCCTTTCTCCCTTTCCCCATCCTCTTCCATTTTGTCTTCCTTCCCTATCTCCCCTCTCCCTTCTTTTTTCATCTCTTCCCCTTTTCTCCCCACTATCACAACCTCAAAATTTTTTGGAATTGCAATATGCTAATTCCTCACCATGTGTTCTCGTATTTCCTTATTGCAACCATGACAACTTTGGGGATCTTGTATTATGCCCCAATTTTTTTTTGTGTTATATGTCACAACCAATGAAATTTTCTCCATGAAAAATTAAGTCCATAGCTTGTTTCAAGTGCCGACAAATTTTTTAATAATGTTGTGTATCACACCAAAAATTTTACATTTTTTCCCTTGCATGAAACATTGACCAAACTAAGGTCAAGAATTGAAATTTGTGCCATTTCTTTGGGAATATGCCATATCATAAAAGTATTTTTTTCATGTAATACTCTCTGTATCACATGAAAATATATTCATGTGATACACTTAAAACTATTGAATTTTACCTTAAAACTTCTATAGGATTTTCTTGAATGTTTCCGAAGGAAAGATACCTTTTTGGACTCTTCCTTTTAGCTTATTTAGGACCACTAAAGGAATGTAAGCCATAAATATGCTCTTTCTTAAAGTTAAGAGTGAAAATATAACACCATATATAAAGAGGGTGATGCTAAAGATTAAGGTCTCATACTAAGGATTTAATCCTAACAACTTAGATATTATTTTATACATATATATCAATCATGGGCTAGCTTATAAAGCTAAGGGTTGAAGGATTAAACGCTACTTGTGAATCACAGATGGTATCTAAATTATATGATGGTTTGTAATGACATAGACCAATTCTATAAGTCTATGTAAGAATTTCACATGAGGAGAAATGAGAAATGTTAGGGACGAAGATTGTTTGAGCGATTAATAAAGAGACTGTTGTAGATATTGTTATAGAGATGGTTGAACCAACTATCTTATTATAACATAGTAGTTATGGTCACCTAAAATTATATAAAGGGACCAATTGTGCAATAGAAATACACATGGGAATGTAATAATTTAACAGAATCCCCCATTTGGGTGTTTCTGAAGTGTAAAATCCATGTGTCCATTGATTTGTTGTTGTTGGCTCGAGGGGTCCAGATGCAGGTTCAGAGTGTATTTTCACAACCAAAGAAACCCTCCAACTACTGGCTATTTCGGTATTGATATGCTTGTGTAGACCAAAGTATCACATGAAGTAGTAATGGGGGGTTGATGGAACTAGGTTTCCGCACACAGAGGGAGATTTATTATGTGGATCTAACTCTTTTAGGTCCGATATAATCACTATTGTGCTGCACTATTTCTCTTGAATCGATTCAAATCTAACTTCAATAAAACCCTCAACACAAATGAATTTATCGCGCAAAATCAGAGATATACTCTTATTCCTATTTAATTAGCAGAAACCCTTAATACTGATATAATTTTTGCACAAACATAGAGATCTATTATTATATGATTAACCCAAAAAAATGTGAATTACATAACATAAACTACTGCATATCTATAAGAAAATCATTAACATTAACACATAAGAATAAATATTACGCAAGTGAACCAATGATTTTTCCAAAATCTTCTCTTTATTAAGAAGATCTTCAATGAAAACAACTTCTTTCTCTTGCGCACATAGCCGCAGAGTCCTCACACATAGCCTAGAGCTTAGGTCTCCATGCACACAGCTACAGGAGCCTATTACTTATTCATACTAAATCACAACTTACTTTCCCAATTCACATTACATAATCATCATATATATATCATCTTATATCTTGACTTGACTCATACATGCCTATTTATAAGACTTAGACACACAAACACCATGGAATAAAACTGTGGTTTGAGTCCCATGTTTTACCCTTTTACCTGTTACAAAATGAAGGAGCTTTGACCCACCCCAAAGCCCCTTGACCAGTGTGATGCTCTTTGAAATTAACAAACTTGACTCAAGACTCAACCTAGGGGACCCTGGCCCAACAGGCCCCCAACACAAACTCGTGACTCGTCCTCAAGTCACTCTGCTTTGGATTCCTGAATTTTGGTCTTGAGCACATGGATGGATTTATGAAGAGGCTGGATGGCCTCAGCACTCTGCGTTGCAACATTCTATGCTTCTCCGAATAAATTTTCTGTGGTAGGCCCCTTCACTTCCAAGATGATGCTACATTGAGTTTGGTGGAGTTTGTTACACAGTAATTTGTCACCGTCCCTACAATCCCCGTCCTACACATTGGAGGGCCTGTTCCATGACCTGTGAACAGTGACATGACCTGAACCCACTTTCATGGAATCCCCCTTAACAAGGACAATCATTCCCATGAAGACAATTTCCTGTGAAAAGCCCTAAAAATAGACCTTTTGGCCTTGGCGCGACTAGCCAGTTTAGCCCTCGCGCCAATTGGGGAAATTCACCAAAGAGGGCGCGCCAACTGGCACTCTGTCCCAGTGTATCACTCACGCCAGGCTTAATAAGGATTGTTTTTTAAAAATAAATGGTGGAAGTTTGATTCCAACCAACTCCTGAACGAGTCTCTAAAATGAGTTGGGAGGTTTGGCTTCGGATCTCCATGTAGGGGAAGTGGTTTTCCACCTATCATGGAAGCTTCCTTGAGGATAGGGCCAATCCCACCATTGTAGGGATCCCAACTCCCCTTCCACCATCTATATAAGCTTGTCATTTTCCCTTTGCAAGCTAGCCTAAATAGAGCTGAATAAATAGTAAGGAGATTATCGTCAGACAACCGAAGAGAGAGAGACTTGTCCCATTCCTGACTAGCTTTACCGAGATGTACTCTGCTGTCGACCCGCTGAAGGAAGATCCAGCATCAGAGCTCAGGTTGTATCTTTCTTTATTCTGATTAATAATAAACGACTTCAATTATGGTTCCACTCAGATGTTCATGTTTTATGTTATGAGTTGTATCTTCTCTGACTGATACATAATTGCATGTATTAGGTTTTACGCTTGTGTGTTTGTTGTTTCTTGTATGTTCAGGTGTTCGATCACATCGAGCAGGAGAATTGTGATCTGCCAAAGCGAGGGATGAAAGCGCCATCTTCTCAACAAACGACAACAGCGTAGGACTTAAGGTAGGCCTCTTGCCACATCTTGGTCTTTTGCAATTAGGAACTTGCATCTTAGCGTGACTCAGTTGTTGCTAGACCCGATCTGAGCTAGTAGGGATCGCCTCTGTCCGTAGCGGGGATTTACCTCTCCAACAAACTGGCGACTCCACTGGGGACTTGATTGGAGTTTTTCTTGTCTCTTTTGGTTGCTTTTGGCTTTTTTTTGCTTGATTTTCTCTTCTGGTTTGTCTCCTTCTGGTGTAAAACCTCTCTTCAGCCCCAGAGGATCAGATCTGACCTTTGCTTTTTCAGGATTTTCATATTTTCATGGTTGGATTGATTGGCGCAGTTTTCACCCTGATAGTCATGCCCATTGGCACACGTTGCTAGTTCATCACTCGTGCCATCCCCTGTCTGGCATGGATTACAGCCAGACAGTCGCGCCATTTCCTGTAGGTGCTAGGGTTTTCCCTTGTTCAGATGTTTTTTTTGGTTAGTACTTTGCTTCTGGGTTAGTTTTAGGTTTTGCTTGAAGTGGTGAGTCTGATCTTGGTTGGGAGAAATTCTTTGTTTTTTCATTTTCAGGCGTTGGCGCTTGTTGTCAGTTAGCAACTCGCGCCAATTGGCCATTGGCGCTTGTTGTCAGTGAGCAAGTCACAATTGTTGGTGCTAGTTTCACCTACAAAAGTCGTGCCAATTTCAGGGTGTGTGAAAATTGAGATTTTTTCGCTAAAGCCTTCACCAATGTGTCTTTCCCTTCTGGTCTTTTCTCTGTATGAGCATAGATTACATTGCTCATTGTTCAGCTGAAAAGACTTCTTTCTTTGATTTCTTGATGTAAAAGGGAATGAATGCCTTGTTTTGAGCTCATGCTTTGCAACTCCTTTTGTGGTTGACCTCATATGCCTTGTAGCATTTTGAGGAATTTCATTATAAAGTGTTTAAAACAACGATTGCATTCTTAGTGTTTGTTTACATCTCTTTTGCATTCATCCTTCATTAAGGAGATCTGCGTTCATTTAGTTTTCGTCTCAAAGTTTTCTTTTTGTTAAAATGCATTAGATCACATTGCATTGAAAAGTATTTTTGAGATTTATCATTGAACTTAGATCACATTTTTTAATGATTGAAAGCTAAAAATCGCTTCGAGTGCATTCTCTTTCATTAAAAGCATGCATTAATTATATTCTCATTTCATCGAAAAATGCATTGAGTGCATTCTTATCATTTGAAAAGAAAAGGAAATTGTGCATAGATTACAATTGCATAGTTTTCAAAAAAGAGGATTTTGCATAGATTAGATTGCATAATTCTCATCGTTGAATGTTTTAGATAGTGAAAGTTATCTAGTTTGGAAAAATTTTCTTTTTCAGTATTGCTTTTTATTGCATCATTGTTTGGAACTCTTCCCTTAACTAGATAGCATTCATTGAATTGAAATATTTCTTTTCTCATATAGCTGCATATAGGAGATTTTCAGATGACATGCGGTAGGGCCTTGAAACTGAGACATAATTGAAGATCAACTGTAAAATTTATTGAATTAACCTAAGGCAACATTGAAACATTAATGAAATATCTAGAGGTCTAGGCTAGTGATGTGTTCCAACGTCATTAAACCTAGTAGCTGTCATTCACCTTTTGGCTTTAGACATCGTTAGTAAAAATTTGTGCTCCCCGTACCGTTGCGTATATAAAGGGAGACCCCACTAGGTTTCTATCCTTTATTTGTAGGAAGCCGATTCTGCCACCTTATACCCATGATACACTAGACGCAACATTCGGGGAGATTACCTGCACATACGCCAAATCCTTGGTTGATTTATTTTTCATTTTTTAACCAAGGTGTATATGGAAGTTCACGGATATCTGGTACACCCTTTTGCTTAGATTTCCAGAGCAGTCATTTCGATCTTTTCTAACTCCCTAAATTTGAAAAGATCATTAAGCGCTTTTCCTTTCATGCTTGTTTCCAATATGAAAGCGATAGAGTCATCTTTTACTCATTTCTTGACTCTTAAAATATGAAATGATAGAGTTTTGTTTCAATGTTTTAAAAAATTAACTGCCCACGAAATATTCCTGGTTAAAGTTAGTTTCCTTAGGGTGTTGTTTTGGGTCGTTTCCTATGGAAAATTTTCCAGATTTCACCAGCCAAGGAATCCCCTCTGATGGGAATCCTGGTCATTTTCCTCCTTTTGGGAATGTTGGTGCTCCTTATATGGCAATGTTGTCCCTTCCTGGGTTAACTGTTAGATTGCCTGTTTGGTTGTTCTCAACCTCTGTGATCCCGAATGTCCCGGCTACTATTCAATCAGTTCCTCTGCCTGAACAACATCATGTTGATTCCAAGGTGAACCTCTCCCCTTATTCACCTGTTTATTCATCCTCCTCTTCTACTTCGCCTGGTGAAAGTCTGGATTCAAGTAACCAGGTGGCTAAGAAGAAGAAGAAGAATACAGAGAAGAAGAAGTCTGATAAGAGAGGCGCTAAGGTTCAAGTTACGAGATCGAGGAAGTCTCGGCTGGGATATATTATTTACGAAAAAGGAATACCCTAGCCTATCGCGACTAGGAGGCTTTCTTAGACACAATTTTCTACCTTTTCGGATATGAGGAACTATCTACGAAAAGGGACTGTCGGAGTTTACTTTTCCGCTATCTTTTCAAACTCTCTAAACATGAAAAGACGCTGAGTTCTTCCTTTGTCAGACTCATTAAACCCTGATGACATTGGAGTCAGTCGTAATGACGATATTCGAGTTTCTCCTTCGTAGGGCTCTTTAAATGTACTAGGATGGATTCGCCCAAAGGATGAAATTATATGACAAGCATATGGTATCCTCTTCAAACTTGTGTAAAAATAAAGAGGTACTCGCCAGAAATGGTGGGGAAAAAATAAACTAGTATGATCATCGTGTCGGCGGTATGTCGCTCTTAAACATGGCACTTGTCTGCATTCGTGTCAGGTTGGGGACATCTCATCTCGTTTTTTGCTTGCCTCCATGGTTTTGGGTAATCCCTTTTGACCTCTCATCTGCTCTTTGCCTCGTCATCATGACCTCTGATCTTTTGATGTCAAATACTGCCAAAACCACTGTCGTGCTGTCAATATGTTCAAGAGAAATTGACCTCTGCAATTTCAACCTTCCTCTGATTCTCATCTGATCTTGATTCACAAACATTATATTCCTTTGTCTCGCGTCGATGATGTAGGAAACACTATGGCCACCTTCGATCAAGGTTACTTCCTATAGACTTCAGCTCATTATCCAGGAAGCTAATACAGAGACTCCCTTCCGGTACCTTGGAGCATGCATGCCTCAATGGCAGATTCTTAGCATTCGACGCAAGGTTTTCATCATTGGCCTTCGATTGGATGATTCTGCGGGTGTTCGACACTAGCTCACTATTCACATTCCATGGATTGTACCTATAGTACCTTGAGGGCCATTTTCATTATTGGTGGTTCCTCTTGCATCTGTTAACATCTTTCATCATTGGCTGGTAATCAAACGATGTTCTTGCATGTTCGACTTCAGCTCACTTATTCACATGCTAGAATTTGTACTCTGTTCGGGTCGAGATGGAGTGCAAGACCCTGGATTTTGTCTGTTAGAATCTAGGTTGCGATTTTGTGGATTGTTATGATTGGTTAAATGACTCATTGATTGGATGGCTGTGACCATACCTGAGTCAATTTATCTATCCTCACTGGATGGCTGCATCCATGCCTTGGATCTTAATTATTGTATACTCTATTATGGATGGCTGTGCCCATACCACATATATCATGTATTTGAGATATCAGTTGTACTTTCCTACACAGGTTTTCCGATGGAAGTGTTTTCAGTTGGACACGTTATCGTAAAGCATTTCACCCCTCTCTCTCTCTCTCGGGCCTCATGCTTTAGGGGGCATCTGTTACACAGTAATTTGTCACCATCCCTGCAATCCCCGTCCCGCACATTGGAGGGCCTATTCCATGACCTATGAACAGTGACATGACCTAAAACCACTTTCATGGCATCCCCCTTAACAAGGAAAATCATTCCCCTGAAGACAATTTCCTATGAAAAGCCTTAAAAATAGACCTTTTGGCCTTGGCGCGACTAGCTAGTTCAACCCTTGCGCCAATTGGGGAAATCCACCAAAGAGGGTGCACCAACTGGTGCTCTGTCCCAGTGTATCACTCACACCAGGCTTAATAAGGATTGTTTTTAAAAAATAAATGGCGGAAGTTTGATTCCAACCAACTCCTGAACGAGTCTCTAAAGTGAGTTGGGAGGTTTGGCTCTGGATCTCCATGTAGGGAAGTGGTTTTCCACCTATCATGGAAGCTTCCTTGAGGATAGGACCAATCCCACCATTGTAGGGTCCCAACTCCCCTTCCACCATCTATATAAGCTTGGCATTTTCCCTTTGCAAGCTAGCTTGAATAGAGCTGAATCAATAGTAAGGAGATTATCGTCAGACAACCAAAGAGAGAGAGACTTGTCCCATTCCCGATGAGCTTTACTGAGACGTACTCCGCTATTGACCCGCTAAAGGAAGATCCAGCGTCAGAGCTTAGGTTGTATCTTTCTTTGTTCTGATTAATAATAAACGACTTTGATTATGGTTCCACTTAGATGTTCATGTTTTATGTTATGAGTTGTATCTTCTCTGAATGATACATAATTGCATGTATTAGGTTTTACGCTTGTGTGTTTGTTATTTCTTGTACGTGCAGGTGTTCGATCGCATCGAGCGGGAGAATTGTGATCTGCCAAAGCGAGGGACGGAAGTGCTATCTTCTCCACAAATGACAACAACGTAGGACTTAAGGTAGGCTTCTTGCCACATCTTGGTATTTTGCAATTAGGAACTTGCGTCTTAGCGTGACTCGGTTGTTGCTAGACCTGATTTGGGCTAGTAGGGATTGCCTCTGTCCGTAGAGGGGATTTACCTGTCCAACAGAGTTCCTTGAGAATACCCTCAATGGTATATGACAGATGAAGTGCTTCCTCATCTCAAGGTTGGGTGCTTGCTACCATGATCTACTCCTTGCAACAAAAATCGTATTAATGTCACCCTGAATGTTTCGGCCTTCCTGTAACTTGACTAATATCTGTGCATGAAATAGGGTCCATGAAAAGAACTAAATTTCATCAAACTGTTGTTTCTTATCCCGCAGGTATGTCTGTAATCACAAATAACCATGCTTATTACCTTTGGATGTCTATGTCTCACGACCCTTAGTGCCTTCACCATTTTTTTATTCTGCTTCCTTCTCCAAATATATCGTTTCCCCCATCGTAGTAGGCTTAGGTTCTACTTCAGCATCCTTTCCTTTCTGTTGTGTATCCTTGGTGCTTTGCGGCTTGGTCAGAGTCTTCAACATTGATGAAGAGGCACCCTCAGTGGTGTGCGACTCTAACTAGGCAGGTGGCCATTCTGCTGTGACACGTACTAGGTCATTCTCCATGACCAAGTATGAAAGTTCATACCAAAATCCTTCTACAATGCCCTTCACGTGGATGTGCATGTTATGTAACGTGGATTTGCAGTCTACAATCATATTATACTGCTCGTAAAGGGTTGGTGATGTTGGAAATACTGAGAGGGGCGAATCAGTATTCCTTTCAATTAGAGCATTAGTTAATCTTCAATTATTATCAGTGTTTGTACAATGATAGCAACAAACAAGAGGAACAAAAATGCAAAATTTTTTTAAGGTGGAAACCCACTCCGAGACAAAAACCACCTAATGCTTTTCTAATAATTCTTTAATATTCAACTCTAATTGAAAATAAAGCTCCAACTTCTTAGAATCTAGAAAAGCATTCTTCTCCAGCTCCCACTGGATGGAAACTCCAATGCCCAAGATTCTTCAGTAGTCAACTAAATGGATGCCCCAACACCCATTGAGCTACAACTCACCCTAACACCACCCTACCACCTATAGAAGAATAAAAGAAGAATGGACTCCTATACCAGGGAAGATGATCCACTTTACAATGATATAGAATGATGTAGAAGAGGAAGATATACTAGACCATAACCCCAACTTTGACACAACCACCTAATGATGATCCTAGACCTCCCAACACAGCCTCTCAACCCTTGGCAGATAGACACTAGTACAATTTTTACAATAATGTATTTACAATGACTTAGTACAATGATACCTTTACAATGATTGTATGCAGAGCTGCCCATTTCAAGACTTCATAGGATGAACTTCTTGTTACTGTTATGAACCTTGGTTGCTGCTCTTGTCATGCTACCCTCTGCTGCACCTTGCTTTTCTTTTCTGCCGTAGGAAGTATGGTCCTTTGCAATCCTTGACAACACATGATCTAGATTTTTCTTGCCTTCTAGGAGCTCGATATTGAATCTGGTGTATCTCTATTATTTCAGATCCTCAATACCTAATTTTTGGTCCTGTAGTATTCCTCTGAGTCATCTTTCCAATGCCATAGTTCTGACCCAATTTTGATTTTTCAATAGAGAGTTATACCCAATCTCTCACAATGCCCTAATTATGGACTGTTTCAGCAAAGCGCACTTGTATGACGTGCCACGTGTCACTGTTTCTTCATTTGGCTCTGAAATTGATATTAAAAAAATTAAAAAATGTGCACTATCCACCACTTTTTATGAAATTCGAATTTGATACTCAGAGAGAGATTTATGACGAATTTACCAAGGTCACGTCTTTGAGATGAATTTCAGGAGCCTGCAAAAACCCTGACTTCCACAGATCATATCTCCAAAAATATTATGCACCTTGATCTGAAATTTTTACAGCAGCTTCCTCGGCATTTCAGCTTCACCTCATAAAAATTTCAGCTTCTGAAACTTCATATAAAAAAAGTTAGAGCGCACATTCCATGATGACCTGTTTTAGATGGCCGAATCCCTTGCATAAGGAGGAAATGAGGATCACAATTTATATAAATGCTTAGGTTGAGAGGGGCTTCAACAAGTGAACATGGGAGGGATTTTAGGAGCTTAAAAAATATTAATTATGACTTTTCAATGACCCATTCCCCAACCCCATGGGGTTTTAGCCCACTAACTAGGGGTACAAACTTCAAACATGAATATCTCTCAAACCGTGAAGAATTACATGGTGTGCCATATATCAACGGAAACATCTCGACAAGTAGAAACCATCAAAAGCCTTATTGACCTAGAATATATTAATTTTGTAGGTCAAAATTCCCATGAAATATTGGTTTAGCCCCTGGTGCTGCTTGGGCTGACATTAATGACAACCGCTGATCAATAATCTCCCCCTTTGGCACTGATGGCAACACAAGTACTTCCCCTGCGATCATGACAACTCTTCCTACAACATTATCCCCCCCTTTGACATGAATGGAAAAGGGTAACTCCCCCTGAAACACAACCATCCTGCGGACCTGTACACACTTCCACTCCCCCTGACACACAACCGTCTTGAAAACTTGTAGTCTACTTCCACTCACCCTTTATATTCCGAAAAAATAAAATCTAATGAAAAAATGGGAGAATCCCAAGCTTCTAGCGAAGATATTCCAATGCTGGTGAATATTTAATATGTGATTCTTTTGGTGCTGCTTGGAATCTTTCTACTTGGCCAACTTCTTGCATAACATCTGGTCAAGAGGCTGTTACATATAGAAGACTACTAATCATAGATGTGTACAACCTTTGATCCACATCCTTAGATGAGTCGTTTATGCTCAATTTGCAACCTGTTACCATTTGAGTATGGATGGGTTTGCAATCTTCCATTTTAAATTTCTTGAGAATTTCCTTGAGTTACTTGGCTTGACACATAAATATTCCTTTCTCTTGCTAAGATATTTGAAGCCCTAAGAAGTATGTTAGCTCACCAAGTAAATACATCTCGAAATCACTTTGCACCTTTGTAGCAAACTTCTTACTTAGTCGATCATCATTGCTACCAATTATTGTATCATCCTCTTTAGCTATTAAACATGCTTTAGTTGCTTCATCTAGAACATATATGTCATTTGGAGCTTGAATTGCTGTAGCCACAATTTCACCAAACACGCCTTTCCTGATTTCACATTTTGTGGAGTTGAATAGTATTGTGTGTCCTTGATCACACATTTGTCCAACACTGAGCAGATTGTGATTCATGTTTTCAACCAATAGAACATTTTTGGCTAGAGCATATTTTCTTCCGAGAGTGACAGTACCTGAACCTATAACATTTGAAGATCCATCATTTCCAATGGACACGTTTCCATCCTTCTTCTCTTTCAGAGATACAAATTTATTTCTATCTCCAGTCATATGTGTTGAGCAACTGCTATCAACATACCACATATCTTTGTTCTTTTGAGCCTTGAAAGCGAGAGCACAATTATCATTCTTCTTCTTCTTCCATGTTCGTTCGTTTTGTGGCTTCGAAGATTATTTTGGAGGAATTTCAAGTCTACAGTCTTTGTCTATGTGTCCAAAGTTTCGACATTTGTAACATTCAATATTATTTCTTAGATGTTAAAATCTATTGATGTTTCGCTGAGCCCTGAGAGGTTCATATTTGACAGATCTCCTGGAATTGTATTCATTCGTAGGGTACGTGCGACATTCTACAGCTTTATGACCAAATTTTCCACATGAATAACAGTAGCCATAAAAAATATGTTGGTACCTGGATGGAAATTTTCGTCGAGGAATTGTCTTCCAAGGCTGTTCTTGCGAATCTTGTCCAATGAAGTCTACATGCATGTTAGATCTCATAGGTTCATTGTATTTTGTTGTAGAAGGTCCTGCTTCTTCTTCTTTGTAACCGATGCCAGTTTTTTCATTGTAAGATTGTTGATTGTTGATGAGTTCTTCCAATGCCCTTGAGCTGTTGGCATAGTTTTGGATAGTTTTTCCTTTCTTCACTTCCTCATGCAGCGAGACTACTTCGGCTTCTAATTCTTCCCTTTCTTGGTTGCTTTCTTCCAACTTCTTTTGAAGTGACTCTTCAATGCATTTGTGTTCTTCAACTTCAATTTTGAGACCTTGAACTTGTTCTTCAAGAGTATTGGAACGGATCTTCTTCGCCTTGAGATCTTTTATAAGCTTGATTGCTTCCTCATAAAATTCTTCTATGGTCCATCCTTCTTCTTCGTTGTTTGATACCTCTTGTTTATTGTGCTTGGGTTTATTGTTCTTGGCCATAAACAATACTCTCTCATTGGCTTCTTCTTCACTGTCATTGTCTTCATCGGATGATGAGCTATCTTCTTTAGAGAGAAAGTTCCTTTTGGATCCTTGCTTGTTGAATTTCTTAAAGCCTTTCTTTCCTTTTGAGTTGCCATTACTTATGTTTAGACATTTTGTTGCAAAATTCCCAACCTCATTACAGCTGAAACATATCAATGGAAGTTTACCTTTGAATTGTCCCTTACCAATTTTTAGTTTTCTCATGAAGTAAGCATATTCTTCATCTGAAAGACCTTCTTCATCATCTCCATTTTCTTCACACTTGCAGGTGCATGTCTTTTCAATTGAAGGTTGTTTATCCTTATTGGTTTTCTTAGATGCAATGAACGCAATTTCTAGATGTGAAGTACCCTCTTCTTCATCAAGTCTCATTTCATATGCTATGAGAACTCCATGTAATTCCTCTTTGCTGAGTTTGTCCATATTTGCACTGTATTCTAAGACCGATACCTTTGGGTTGAATCTCCCTGGTAACGTTCTAAGAATCTTCCGTATAATAGTCTTCTCGTCAACTGGCTCTCCCAATCCTTCTAGAGTATTGGTTATTTCATCAACGTATTGGAAGTATGCAGCAATGTTGCAATCTTCTTTCATTCTAAGTTGCTCAAATTTTTCTCTATAGATTTGAAGCTTTGCTTCTTTGACATTTGAGTCACCTGCATATATATTCTCAAGCTTGTCCCATACATTTTTGGTAGTTTTACAACCCAACACCTTATGATAAGCAGATTCAATAAGTCCACTGATAATAATATTCTTTTCTTTTGCATCATTTACCAAATTCTTCTTACCTTGTTCATCCATAGTTGATGTAAATCCATTTTGAACAGTGTCCCATACTTCGTAACCTTGCACCAAGAGATAGACCTCCATTCTTCCTTTTCAAAGTGCATAATTATTTTCATTGAATAGAGGTACACCATTCTTGGTATACTCCATGACCTCCTTCCCGCTGTTAAACTGCTATTGAAGGAACCAAGCTCTGATACCAATTGTTGGAAATACTGAGAGGGGGGGTGAATCAGTATTTCTTTCAATTAGAGCATTAGTTAATCTTCAATTATTATCAGTGTTTGTACAATGATAGCAGCAAACAAGAGGAACACAAATGCACACAGTTTTAAGGTGGAAACCCACTCCGGGACAAAAACCACCTAATGCTTTTCTAATAATTCTTTTCAACTCCAATTGAAAATAAAGCTCCAACTTCCTAGAATCTAGAAAAGCATTCTTCTCCAGCTCCCACTGGATGGATGCTCCAACGCCCAAGATTCTTCAGTAGTCAACTGAACGGATGCCCCAACACCCAATGAGCTACAACTCACCCTAGCACCACCCTACCACCCTATAGAAGAATAAAAGAAGAATGGACTCTCGTAGCAGGGAAAATGGTCCACTTTACAATGATATAGAATGATGTAGAAGAAGAAGATATACTAGACCATAACCCCAACTTTGACACAACCACCTAATGATGAACCTAGACCTCCCAACACTGCCTCTTCAACCCTTGGAAAATAGACACTAGTACAATTTTTACAATAATGTATTTACAATGACTTAGTACAATGATACCTTTACAATGATTGTATGCAAAGCTACCCACTTGAAGACTTCATAGGATGAACTTCTTGCTACTGTTATGAACCTTGGTTTTTTCTCTTGTCATGCTACCCTCTGCTACACCTTGCTTTGCTTTTCTGGCGTAAAAATTATGGTGCTTTGCAACCTTTGACAACACATGATCTAGCTTTTTCTTGCCTTCTAGGAGCTCGATATTGAATCTGGTGTATCTCTGTTATTTTAGATCGTCAATATCTGATTTTTAGTCCTGTAGTAGTCCTCTAAGTCTCTTTCCAATGCCATAGGTCCGACCCAATTTGGATTCTTCAAGAGAGAGTTATACCCAATCTCTCACAATGCCCTAATTATGGACTGTTTTAGCAGAGTGCACTTGTATGACGTGCCACGTGTCACTGTTTCTTCATTTGGCTCTGAAATTGATAGAGATAAAATTATAGACTGTGCACTATCCTCCAAATTTTACGAAACTCCAATCTAATACTACGAGAGAGAGAGTTATGACGAATTTACCTAGGTCACTTCTTTGAGTTGAATTTCAGGAGCCCGCAAAAACCATAACTTCCACAGATCATATCTCCAAAAATATTGCGCACCTTGATTTGAAATATTTACAGCAGCTTCCTCAGGATTTCAGCTTCGCCTCATAAAAATTTCAGCTTCTCAACCTTCGTAGAGAAAAAGTTAGAATGAAAATTCCACGATGACATGTTTCAGATGGCTGAATCCCATGCATAAGAAGGAAATGGGGATCACAATTTATATAAATGCTTAGGTTGAGAGGGGCTTAAACAAGTGAACGTGGGAGGGATTTTAGGAGCTTAAAAAAAATCAATTATGACATTTCAATGACCCATGCCCCAACCCCATGGGGTTTTAGCCCACTAACTGGGGGTACAAACTTCAAACATGAATATCTCTCAAACCGTGAAGAATTACATGGCGTGCCATATATCAACGGAAACATCTCGACAAGTAGAAACCATTAAAAGAATTATTGACCCAGAATATATTAATTTGGTAGGTCAAAATTCCCATGCAATATTAGGTTAGCCCCTGGTGCTGCTTGGATTGACATCAATGACAACCACTATTCAACAGGTGATAACCTTGGCTTTGAATGAATGGCCTGGAAGAGCACCGAGTCAAACAACACCCAAAAAATATTTTTCTCCGTGACTCTGGCTGGGATCTTTGAGATTTATAGGGTTGAATAGCATGTGGCTTCACACATGTTTGGCTCTATATCAGGGAACTGTGTATCTTGAGGTGTCTTCCATCTGATGACTCCAATAAGGAGTAACAACCATGAATAGTAGAAGTGATTTCCTTCCTCCTAAACTTCATGCACATTAGCCAAGAAATCGACACATAGGTATTAGGACCAATTGAACTATATACCCTTCTTGCATAGTCCTGCTAACGCAATGACATTGGCTGACACTTCCTTTGGCCTACATTTTATCATCATCTTGCACACAAGGATCATCATGTCCATATGTACTACGGGATGGTTGATTTCAAGCACCAAGAATTCGCGAGTATTGTGTGAAACCTTATATTTTTCTTTAACATCCTCAGCTACCTTGCACTATTGGCCCTTTCCTCCAAAATCCGTCATAGGTTCCTCCCTCTAGTCGGGCAAGCTGATAATCCGATGGGTTAGCGCAACATTGATCAAAATTCGCCCTCCTAGCCATAAAAAATCATCATGAATGAGGGCAAGAAGTTGGCGTACACAAATGTCATTAATGGGGCTACACCCAAAGTGCAGAATATGTAAGAGGTTTAGCAACCTCGATTTTGCAGGCCCAACGCCCACACCTTCAGCTCAACTATTTCTGTGCCACCGTCATAAAAATATTCTCCAAGTTCATAGTGGGCACAAGATCTGGGAATTTTTCCTGGTCTACCAGGTCCCATGTAATATTATGTTTTTTGGTATCACCTATGACAGGGTTAGGATGGAATTCCAGAGTTGGGAGCAGACAGGTCACACATACAGGTTGGTGTCATCAGCGGGCCCAGGGGCTTTTTCGAGGATTTTTGTGGAGTTTCTATGAGTACCGATGGCATTCGCTTGATATATTCCATCATCCGCACAGTTTTCCTTTCATTCCGGCACATTCCAACAACTTTAAGAAAATTGCCTTTTTTTGGGCTTAACTCAATTAATTACACTCAAGGTGGCATTCCGGGAGGAATACATGATAGAACACCTTAGTGTAATATATCGTTGGAACCATAATGAGGATATCTTCAGGATGGGATGTTGAGAAGTGACTTATAGTCTCCAGAGATATTACCATGGGTGATATACTATTTTCCTTAATTAAAATTGACTTTAATTAGTCATTTAATTAAAGGAAAAATAATATTTAGAGGAAAAGGGGCCAAAAGTGACTTAAGTGAAATATAATTAAATTAAATTCACTTTGATAGAGTCAATGTAGGATATTCTAGAATAATAATAAAATAATAAAATAATATGCTTCTAGAGGATTGGAGATCTATCAATTATATCTATAAAAGGAGAAGTGAAGGTCATTTGGGGATATCTTGGATTGGATCATTGTTTGTGTGAGAGGTTTGAGAACGTGGATTCTCTACTTCAGTAGTAGCCCCAGGACGGAAACCCTCAAGTGATTTAGTGAGAGTGGGCTAGTACCCATCTCTTCCCTTGGTGAATCCATTCAAGATTCATAGGTTGTAGTTATTTCCAGTTTGTTTTGGAGGCCAGTTACGACATTGTTGTAAATCTATTTGTGATCATTGCTTCAACCATCTCTAGTTTTTGTACAAGAAGTTAATATCAATAAAATAAGGTTGAGATCTTCTGCATGATTATAATGTTTATTATTCAGTTGCATATTCTATTTTCCATTTTCCATAAATACTGTGGTTGATTGTTTATAATGTTGACGACTTGAATTTTTGAAGGTATTTTTACATGACAATCTTCTGATTGAATGGTTGAATTCATTTCTGGAAAAATTAATAAAATATTCCATTTGGTATATTACAGTGGTATCAAAGTCAGTGATCTTGCTAGCCTAAGGGTTTACTTTCCAAATTACCAGAAAATCCAAGTTCAAGGATTTTACTGCACATCAACTTCAGAATAAGGTCAAAGATTTATTATTGATGCATGCATTATTACACCATTGATTCTGATTTCAGTTGTTCGAGTTGTTTATCTTCAATTTCTACATTTTGTTGCCTCATTTTGGAGCGCATATTTCTAGAGGATGCAACTGGGTTCTTGTGTTTTTTATTGGTTGCAAGGCTCATTAGATTTTCAGCTATAGGCGAACCTCCAAGGGCTAAGACTGGAGCAACGCGACAGTCACTAGGCCAACAGAGAGGAGGAGAGTTGAGCCTAGTTGCAGAGGAAGGTATCAACCATTTGAGCTAGGAGATAGAGGAAGTGAAAGAGGGATTATTTTTTTCACATTTGGAGTGTTGTTGAGTATTTCAGTGATCATTTTGTAGACAATGTATTTAGTAGCTATTGGTAGATCGTAGTGCTTATTGGAGTCAATTTTGGATGATTGTGATTTGGCCAAACCATTTTTTGGTTTTGGTCGGATTAGCTTGAGGAGTTCAAGAATAATTTTTGAGAATTTTCTAAGTAATGGATGTAGGTGTTTTGATCAATCCATTGCAGTAGTTAGTGTAGAATTGCTCCCAGAGAGCATTTTGCTGGGCCAAATTTATATTGGAGGGCCAAAATTATTCAACTAATATTTTCCAAATATTTTTCTGGGTTTTATGGGTTTTTTGAGTAGAGACCATGGTTAAAATACAAGAATTTTATGAGCAGAAAATCAACCCATTTACACAGTCTCTACTCAACCAGCAGTTATAAGCACTAGGCAAAAATAGCAAATTTTGAAAGTTGGAATTAGAGAAAATGATTTCCGGGTTTTTCTGGGTTTTGTGAGTAGAGTCCACGGTTAAAATCCCAAAATTTTCTGAGCAGTAGATCAGCTCATTTACGTAGTCCCTACTCAGCTAACAGCTATAGGAGCTAAGAGAAAATAGGTCATATTTTGAAGGTTGGAATTCAAGGAAACCATTTATGGGGTTTTCTGGGTTTTGGGGAAGGATCACCTTCCCAAATTCGTAGAATTTTCTGAGCAGCAGAAGTAGCTCAACCAACAGTATGAAGTCAGCTAGCAACAATATTTCCAATAGTTGTAGAATTTCCAGAGTCAGCGTAGAGCTGAGGAGAGATCATTCACTTGCATCTGGGGTAACAATTTTTATCTTTCTTTGCTAGGATGAATTCATCTTGTTGTGCAAAAAATATTTTGCTAGAGAACGATTTATTTTCCAGAGCCTAAATTATTTATTGAAGCTAGATTTATCTGTTGGGGCAGGGTATTGTAATGAGAAATGTATTAATGTATGTACAGTGTTTTGGTGCTACCTTTCATTCTTATGATAACTTTGTATTGTTTCCATAAACATGGGGTTCTTAAAATACCTCCTAAACCCACATGGCAACACAACTGTTGAAGCTTTGAACCACAATGTTTCTATGGACCAAGAACCCAAGCAGAACAATAGAAATTTCTCAAAAGTGGTCTATTTCATTCTTCAAAATGGGCAATCTAGGGACCCACAGACAGAATTAGAGACAGGGCTCAAAATCCTTGTGCTTGGGACAGATTTGAAACACATGAAGATCACATGGAGAGTTCTTTCCAAACTTGAGGAACTTAATGAACTCCTTTCCAAAGTAAAATAGTTATATGGGATAAATTTAATTTCGGCCTTAGAACCATGTATGTTTGCTCTCATATAACCCAAGTTCTTGGTGGAAACTTCTGGAGGGGTCACACTTCCAGTTGTAGCTTGTCCCAACAACATCATGAGACTAACCATCCCTACAACCCCTTACAATGATGACATTATGAGGATAGTTTTCAGACTGATGGTAGGGACCTTTCAGGATTTGGAAAACAATGCAGGGTCTACCTTTGGGAAGAAGCTTGAGGTTTTAGGAGGTATGGCCACATTCAGAACACATTGCATCATGTTTGATCTTGAATGCGATGGCTTGATTCTGCAGATGTTCCAATGCTTCTTCAACATTAGAAGACATCATGCTGACATAGTCATAACACACATGTAGTCCATCCTATCGTCATGTATGAGATATTGTGAGGCTATTTGCTGAGAGTTGTAGACTAGGGTGTTGAGCATTTGGAGGAGAGAATTTCCAGAGTCAGCGTAAAGAGAAGGAGAGATCATTCCCTTGCATCTAGGTAACATTTTTTTATCTAGCTTTGCTAGGATGAATTCATCTTGTTGTGGAAAGATGATTTTGCTCGAGCCCAATTTATTTTACAGAGCCTAAATTATTTGTCGGAGCTAGATTTATCTGTTGGGGCAGGGTATTGTTATGAGTAATGTATTAATGTATGTTGGGTTTTTTTGTGGTACCTTTCATTATTACCAAACTTTGTATTGTTTCCATAAACATGGGGTTCTTAAAATACCTCCTAAACCCACATGACAACACAACCGTTGAAGCTTTGAACCACAATGTTTCTATGGATCAAGAACCCAAGCAAAATAATATAAATTTATCAAAAGTGGTCTATGTCATTCTTCAAAATGGGAAATCCGAGGACCCATAGATAGAATCAGAGATAGGGCACAAAATCCTTGCACTTGGGACATATTTGAAACACATGAAGATCACATGGAGAGTTCTTTCCAAACCTGAGGAACTTAATGAAATCCTTTCCAAAGTAAAACAATCACATGGGAGAAAATTAATTTGGGCCTTAGAACCATGTATGCTTGCTCTCATACAACCCAAGTTCTCGAAGGAAACTTGTGGAGTGGTCACACTTCTAGTTACAGATTGTCTTAGCAACATCATGAGACTAACCATACCTGCAACCCCTTACAATGATGACATTATGAGGAGAGTTTTCAGACTGATGGTAGGGACCTTCCAGGATTTGGACAAAAGTGTAGTGTCTACCTTTGGGAAGAAGCTTGAGGTTTTAGGATGTATGACCACATTCAGAACATATTTCATCATGTTTGATCTTGAATGTGATGGCTTGATTTTTCAGGCGTTCCAATGCTTCTTCAGCATTAGAAGACATCATGCTGACACAATCATAGCACACATGCAGTCCATATTATCGTCATGTATGAGATACTATGAGGCCATTTGTCGAGAGTTGCAGAATAAGGTGTTTAGCATTTGGAGGAGAGAGAAGTTGGTCTCATCTGCTACTTATGAGCTAGCCCAAGGGCTGTTTGTGCATAATATTGGGCTATTCAGGAGAAAGTTGACTAGGGAGGAGCTGCTCCAGTTTGGTGGACCAGGTAGCAGAAATGAGCTAAGGAGGAAGGGACTTTGCTTCATCTGCAAAGAACCTTGGGGGCCTGATCACTCATGCTTGAGTGATGTAGATGATGTGGCAGAGGAAAAACAGAAGGAAATTCTTTCTATATTCCAGGATGAGGACTCTTTGTTAGATGAGTCCATGGGATCATATGAGGATGCTTCTAGGGAGCGAGAGCAGTCATGCCGAGTTGATGATAGTAGGTCGTAGTTGTATTCTAGTGTGCAGGGTGAGAAGTCAAGGGACTCTACGAGAGATACTCTGGGTGATGAGTCACTTGTGACGATTCAGCGAGAGCAGAATATGATGGAGAATGAGTCAACAGAGGAGGAGGCTATGCACATCATGAATGATAGTCATTTGGCGTAGAGACAAATTTAGGCTCACATTGAGTTTGTAATGGATGTATGACTACCCTAGGGTCAACCATGGGTGAGGAGCAGACATATGTATGGGCATCTAGTAGGGAGGCAACAATTGCAGATACTTATCCTCATGAGATGTTGGAGGTTGATGGGATAGTTCTGCGAGAGGCTAGTATACAGTAGGAGCATGAAATTCTTGATCAGGAGAGGATGAGCTGGTGGATATGGTGGAGAATCCATCGTCGGATCGATACATAGATGAGGTGTAGATATATGCATGTGTAGTCAGCAGAGCAACAGTGATTTCAGGGAGTATCACTCCCTATGAGCACTTCAATGGGGCTTGCAGTATATCTCACCCTTTTTGGCCTTTTATAGAGAGAGGGGCCTTCCTCTATAGGCAGATCTCGTTGGAAGACGAGACAAAGCAGCATGAGTTGAGTATGGGCTGACGACAACACTCTAGACATGTTTTGTATGCATATGTCACTACATTGGATTCTTCTTCCAGGTTATATTGGTGGGATATTATGATTTGGTACCCTCTTGATGGTACGATCCTCTTCATAGGGAGGATAGCGGAGTAGGGGCCCTTAGACATGACCTATGCTACAGATTCCCATTAGCAGTGGGGCACATGCCGATAGTTCTTCAGCATTCCATCCCAACTTCAAGATAGCAGGGTTAGCATGAGACCGAGTACAGAGTTGGATTGGAGAGAGGTGATGAGTTGGTATTCTATGATAGAGTATCATTATTAGTCCTGGGTAAATTTTGGCAGGAGCACTTGGACGGGAGAGATGTTACATGTTCCATTGGGCCATGGATTGTGGACTGACAGTCCATCAATATTTCAGTAGCACTAGCTCAACATCCACAGATCGGGGTCGACTTCGGCCTAGACTGGGAGTTGAACTAGAGAGAGGTGATGAGTTGGTACTCAGTTGGTGGGGAAAATTATACAGTTATAGGTACAACACAGCAAGAGCCATGGAGCATTGATTCTTGCTGGCAGACTTCACTTCATGGGGAGACAACTATAGCGAGAGGTAGTACACAGTTTGAGCCATGGGACTTGGGAGATGATTGGCCATGGTGGCATTGGGATACAGGAGGATTGTTTGATGACAGGTGTTATCACTCAGAAAAATTTGAAACATTATTTGACATGGTCATAGAGTTCATTTGTCACAAGTTGGTATAGGAAAATTTAAAATTTTTCATCTTTAACCTATCCTAAGTTTCAAATCCACCTCCATTTAGGTCATATCATGTCCCACCAATCATCATTATGTGTTAGATTTCTTTTCCCAAGCGTTCAAATTAAAAAAGGACACTTGAGCTACTTTTACATCTTTTTGTAGCGTTTTACACTGTGAAATAACAGTTTTTGCTACGAAACTGCCTAATAGTTTCGTAGCAAAACTATCAGAAAATGAACTATCTACGCTACGAAAAATAGTTTTCCTATCTGTATTGTCAAAGTTGAGGTGAAGTTTCAGTTCATCATCGGAGGAGTTAGGGTGGATGTCATTCGAGTCTGTTAGGGTTAAATCAAGGTAAAAAGGTCACGTCTGAGGTCATCATTACCGTTTTTATCATGCATGTGTCATGATTAAGGCATGAGTTGTCATCGAAACCATAAAAAATTACCCAATTGAGTATTTTGTCATTCTCCACTTCATATTTGCATGTTATTAAGTTCTGGAGAGCTGCTTCATCAAGCCAAGCAGGTTTCTGGCATTTTCAAAAGTTGCAGGTGTCATTGATCAAGTGAGCCTGAGAAGATATAAAGTCACCATGGCTGCAAGGTAGAAGACCAAAAAAGGTGGTCACTTCCACAGGTATGAGCCATGGACATGAATTTTCTCAACGAATACCCAATGACCATAGAGGTATTTAGAAGAAGAGGTTGTTTGCAATTCTTCCAAAGGCTGCAGGGTTGTCATCTACAGGTTTCTAAAGAGTTTGCTAACAGTTTCAGTGGAATGACTTCAAAGGTGGGAATACTAAATGTCACAGTAACACTAGAAAACATTGCAGCAACAACTAGAATCCCTAGGGGAGGGGAACAATGGTTCAAAGGCATCAAGTTCACCATGCAGGACTGTAAATAATTCATCAAGCTAGAGCATAGTGAAATTGATCTCACAAATGCTATCCCAAGGAGCTATATGAAGGACAACTACTCAAAGTTGCTGCTAATCATTCAGAAGTACTTCACCTATGAAGCAAGGTTTCACATGGTATACTCATACGACCTTAGGCTTCTACTGTATTTTGTGGGTAAGAGGTCTCTTGAATTTCCCTTTTACTTATAAAAAATTCTAACTAAAATGTCAGATAAGGTCCAAGTTAAAAAAGAAGGAAATGAAACTTCTCTCTTTCATTATGGTTTAATTAAGTTGCTGGTGCTAGAGGATTTGAAGACATTAGGTAGAGATTGGACATCCTTTCTATTCATGAGTGGTTTTTAGGTAGAGGTTTTC
The DNA here is from genome assembly GCA_034641835.2 of Pinus albicaulis. Classification (NCBI taxonomy): domain Eukaryota; kingdom Viridiplantae; phylum Streptophyta; class Pinopsida; order Pinales; family Pinaceae; genus Pinus; species Pinus albicaulis. The sequence goes on along the minus strand of CM076575.1, from coordinate 1,426,899,094 downwards.
ACTCCTAAAAGAACTTTGAAACCTAGAAATACTTCATCAGAAATAGTGGCAGAGCAGTTAGAACCAGTGAGCATGGAGACAGAGCCTTTGCAGAATATTGACACACCCAAAGCTAGACCTGCAAAATAGAAGCCAACAGTGAGTAAACATGGTAGCAAGAGAGTTACTAGGAGTCAAATAGTGGTTAAGGGTAACTTATAGGACATCTTGCCTACCATTGGTATTGAAGAAACTCCCATTTTCCAATCTGAAGACATAGATGAGGGAGGAAGGAAGCTTAAGAGAGGACAAACAACTAAAATATTGGACTTTGTAGGTGATGATGCTGGAGTCATGTTTCAACCTAGAAAACTAACGACCAATCATGCCAGAAAGGTCATGGAAAGTAGAAAATAGATTTAAAAGGTCAATGAAACTACTTAGCCACCAGCAAGCATCATAGACTTTTCCTCACCTGAAAAAGAAGTATTAGTCATCAAACAAAATAAGGGTAAAGAGAAAACCACTGAAAAAATAGAAGTTGAAACCCTTAAGGAACAATTAAAAGAGGCAGGTGAAGAGATATAAGTCTTGAGGAAAGAGGAAAATAAGAATAGATCTGAAAGAGTTCAGTTTGAACAAATAAGGAAGATTTGGGAGGTTGAAGTCACAAGTGTCTCAAAGACCTTGGACAACATAGAAAAACTGACAAAGTGGACTTAAGCACTAAGAAGAGTGGTCAAGCACATCAAAAAGGTAAAACTACAATTGAAATATAAGAATAGGACACTAAAGGACCAAGTCAAATATCTTCAAGAGCAATTAGAACTGATTCATGAAGAGCTGGAAAAGAAAGGTTTGAAGATGACCGCGGTTGAGGAGCCCTTTGCTCAACTGATCATAAATGAGAAGGAAACACCACAGGAGAAATAATTTGAGATTGAATATGCTTTAGAGGTTTCATTACATGTAGAAAATAAAGATTTTTCAGCTAGAGGTTAGTTTATGAAGACAATTTTGAAATATGCAATTTCTGCAGTTTTACACAATTTCGTAGCATTCCTCGAGCTTAAAGCCAGGAAAACGCTACGAAAAAAACCTGTAGCAGCCTTTTTGCTTCTAAAGTCACTTTTTTCAGTCTTGAAGGAGGGATGTTCATGATGGTGATGTGTCATGAATTGATTGACATCATGGAACAACAAAGGAGCAAAGTTATTGGGTGCAGAAGCCACTTTTTCAACGCTACCAAAACTCGCTACGAAACTGTCTTGTTTTTGTAGCGAGTAATTTTTAAAGGTTTTGGAGCATCTTAATGGTAGTTTTGGACAGGTGGAATCCTCCAACATGTCAAGGGAGCTTATCATCAAATACTTATGACTTGAATGGAGTGCTGTGAAGACAGGTCATCAGCCAAAGCAGATTTGAAGATAAGGGTCATGCATTCCTAAAAAGTAGGCTTATACTCCACAAGTCTAGGAGGGTTTTAAATATGTAAAGTGGTAATGAGCTCTATCATGTGCCTTTCAAGAATGTGATACTTATTTTTTAACTATCATGTAACTGTTTCAAAGATAAGGTAGAACTATGTAATAAATAGGAGTTAGAGTCCTATTAGGAGATGTTTTCTTTAAGGTGTAGCTGTCGGTTTTCTATTAGAAGTCATGTATTTCAGTTATGTGATGTGTCATAGGAGAATTCAATGGTCTAGCCACTAGGAACATCATCCTTGTTGTAAATAAATGTTTGTTTAAAGACAAAGCATCGAAGTAGTAAAGGGTTGGATATTTTTTGCACTAAACTGCTACTTTTATGTATTTGACTTATATCAGTAATACAAAGTGACTTTCTTCTTGACAGACCTAAGCTTCTCATGAGGTTTTTAATGTATTTTTGATCTATATCTTTATTTTTTACCACTTGTAGTAGATTTCATCTCTATTACTCAAAATTCATAAGTTTATGCTCTGACTTCCTTTAGTGATGAAATGACTGTGTTATCTTATATTTTATGTGTGAATTGCCTCTGTTAAGGACCTCTATCTGCCTCAGCTTCTATGTCAAGAAAATTTTCCACTGAAACTACTGATTTTTGACTCCATAAGCCCAATGGTAGAAATCCTGCATGCTTTTCAACCCGCAAACATAAAAAACAAGTTACATTTCCCATAGAGTTAGCCATATAGTACTATCATTATTCAATATTATAAAACCCCCTTGAGAGAGCCCTCTCAAATTGAAGAGGCTAATCTTCAATTAGAAGTGGTTTGAAACAGTTACATAGAGTTGTTTGATAAGCAGCCGATCAAGTAAAATTTTGTGATAACATTTTTGTGCGTCTGCCGGGAGCTTGAAAATATTATTTTCCTAAAATTTTGAAGCTGAACTCTTGAAGTTAGCAGGAGATTATAATCTATTCAAGGCTGCAACTACCTTGCTGAATCCATTCAAAATATTCATGTTCAAAGGTGGCTTCTAAAAGGAGATATACGAGGAGTAATCCTGATCCAAATCCACCTACAATTGTGGATAATCCAAACACAATTTCCATAGGAATTCAAGGCAATTATACATAATCAGGTACTCTATTACACACAAAAGCCTTGTCCTCTTAATTTTTAAGAAGTCATGAACATAAAAAGTTTGATGATAAAATTCAGGAAGTCTTGTTTAGGTCTGAAAATGAAAAAGAATTGACTGAGATTGTTTTGGACCTACAAAGAAGATGTATTGATACCTCAGCCTTAGTGACCCAAAAATATAAAGAAGAGTTCTGGGGGGAAGTCACATTAGATTTATTGTTATAGAGGGAATATTTAGACAAGTTGAAGGAACTAGACCCATTTGAAATCTTGCTTAGAAGAAAATATAGTTTTCCTTTACCTGACTGGAGTTCAATTGTAACTGGACTACAAAGGCCAACCACACCACCTCCTAACCGTGCCTCTTCCTCTACTACTGATGTCCCTAAAAATACCATAGTCCCTATCATCATGGATATAAATGTTCCACCTCCACCTGTTGTTGCACCTGCTGGGTATACCCCTCTTGTTCTCCCAACTGTCCTTAATGCCCTTCCAAGCAAATATTCTACTAGAATCAAAACCTGGGGAAGTGATGAAGAGATTACAACTGAAGAACATGTAGATCAATTTAATGAATTTATAGACAGGGAGGAGTTTGACCATGAGGATGTCAAAATGAGGCTCTTTGCCCAGAGTTTCACTGGTGAGGTTAGAAAGTGGTTCAAAGCCCTTGCTCCAGGAAGCCTGCATAATTGGAATTATTTTGAAGATAGCTTCTTGAGAAAGTGGGGAAATAGGAAAAAACCTATGCACACCCTCATTGAGTACAATAGTTTGAAAAGAGTTGTTAATGAAATTGTCCAAAATTTCTCCAAGATATTTAAAAATTTTTATGACTCCACCAGGAGCAGCTCAACTGAGATATGCTGAGGCTTTTGGCTGTGAATTTTCTATCCTGCTCAAAGAAAGAGAATCCCCTTCACTAGCAGAAATGAAAAATGATGTTTTGAATGTGGAAGTCAATATGATAGTAGCTAAAAAGTCTAAGATGGGAAAGAAAAAATTGAAAGAAGAAGATAAGCCTTCCACCTCAGATGAAAAATTTGACTCCATGATGAAAACAATGGAAAAATAATGGATAGGCTTGCCCTTGGAAATACTTCTGCACCTCCTGCACAAAATGAACCAAAATTTATAAATCCTCGGTTCAAAAGACCTCAAAATCAGCAGAGACTAAGGGAAAACAGAAATCAACTTGACCCTCAAGTAAGGCCTCCTTTTCAACAAAAAATTAGTTGATGAAGAAGATCAACCTGAAATACCAAAAGACTCCATTCATTGCTTAGATGAAAACATGTATGGAATGTTTTTGACTAAGGGAGAGCATGATGAGTCTGATCATGATGTAAATAAGGGTGAGGAACCATCTGATTACCTTAAGGGTTATCAACATGCCATTTTTGAGATGTAGAAGAAATACAACCTCAGAAACAGAAATTTTCCAATTACTGCAAATAAAACACAACCCAAGAAAGATGTCCCTAAAGCAGCTGAGTTTAGAAAAGATCCACCACCTCCTCCTCCTGTCAAAGAGACTGAAAAAATTACTTCTGTTTTTAGTTTGGAGAATGAAATTTCCAAGATCAAGATCTCAGTCTCTTTTGGAGAAATTCTTAAGGTGAATGAATATAGAAGTAAAATTGTAAAAATGCTAAATTCCCAACCAAGAGCTGTAGACATCCTTAATTTTCAATAGGACCATCCTATCATATACTTGGGCCCAATATTGGAAGATGAGTTGAATAAAGAGGTGCCTCCTTTCTATGTTAGCCTTAGTATCAATGACATGATATTACATAATGCCATGTTCGATTCAAGGGCCTCTCATAACCTCATGCCAAAAGTGATTATGGAAAGGATGGGATTAGAAATCACTAGGCCATATAAGGATTTGTTTTCTTTTGATTCAAAAAGAGTTCAGTGCATTGTTTTGATAAAAGATGTTTTTGTTGGTCTTGTTAGCCACCTATAGATTTTTTGTCAAGAAAACAGGTGGCTAAACATTTTTCTGAGCCTTCAAGAGATACATTTCCTCTGAAAATATCTCATTCTTGAAACCTCTTTGTGTCCTTTGCCTTTGAAAAGATCTTCACTACTGTTTCCATCAAAAAATCCTCACTGTATGTGAAAAAATTACGCTCAGAAAAACCTCCATTTGCTCCCTTGTATCCCTGCAAATTTCCCCATTTTAACCCTTTTTTCCCTTCTCAAAGTTTCCCCTTTAACCCCAAAAATCCCTTCCCAAGTCTTCTAAACCATAAAATTTCCCTTTTTTAAACCATGTGAATCCCTTCATTTGGTGAGAAAATCCCTTTATTCCCCTACCGAAACCCCTGTTTAGCCTAAAAAAACGTTGTTTTTAAGCCAAAAAACCCATTTCTTATCATATAACAGGCTAAGCCCCTTTCGGCCCAGCCCCTAACAACTTCCCCTCCATGAAACCCAGCGCCAAGACCAGACGCTAAGCCCTTGAGCGCTTATCGCATCGGAATGTTGGTCAGGGCGCTTTTCCCTTATTAATAAAAAAGTTCTGATGCGAGAAGTGTTTTTTTCTATGGAACGCGGGTGCAGTATCCACCGTTGATCTATATGATATCTAACGGTTCGTGCTTATATCACCACACCTCACTGTGTCCTTCTGTTACACCTCCGATTACAATCTCTGCCATTGATTCCTAGTTAAATCCAACGGCCATCGCATCGCTGCCCCGATTGCCAATTGCAAATTTTTAAAGGTGTGACTTTCGTTTCCCTGATTCAATCCTGGCCGTTGAATCCAAAAGAACCAACGACCAAGATTTGTCCTCTCACCACCCCTGTGCCCCCGATTGGTCACCCCCGATCCAATCACAATCGTCGATCCTCCACCAATCCAATGGTCCATATGCAATCGCAACATCATGCCAATGGAGTTTTGGCCCCCGCCATCCTCCGGTGCGATTAGATCACAGCCATCCATCCTATTTGATCTAATGGCTCATATTATTCCTGCTCATTAACTAGCCCCTCTGCTTCCGCGTCCTCTCTTCAGATCTCAGCCGTTCATTTCGTTGATCGGATGGCCCACATTAAAACCACCATTGGTCTGTCCCCACATTACCGAACGCACAACTGTCCGTATCGTGCTCCATCCATCACCGTTAGATCTCATAGTCCCAGATCCAATGGAAAGCATCCATATCGTGTAACTTTGGTGTTTGGGTTTTAACATTTAGAAATCACACGATATGGGCAGGTTTATTTTTCCACGTGTCGGGCGGCGGACCATATCGCATGATTTTGGGAAAAATTCAAAACCTTCATTTTGCAACATGAAAACAATGGTTTCTCTTCTTAAAACCACTTCCCCTCTTCCACCTCTAAAAGCTCTTCCATGCAATCCCAACCGTTGATCTATATAGATCAACAACCCTCATTCGATCGCGTTCCTCATTCATGTTTTTCCATCGGACTTCATAGAGTTTCATCAGCTGATCTCCACCGTTGATCTCCTCCTGGGATCCAGCGGTTCATAATCAATTGCCCTCTACCCATGCCGGCCCCACCACTCAAAGCCTCATTTCACTGCATTTTCCTACCTTTCCTTTGTATTTCGCCAAAGTTTAAATTTTCATGATTTACATTAAAAATCATTCCTTCCGCCCAACATTAGAACTGTGGTGTTATAACGTTGAATTTGATTTCTTCGCCCAACCTTCCAAAGCAATCCCACCAGTGAAATCTAACCATCTGTTTCCACCACCAGATCTAATCAGACGGTTCAGAAGCATTTCTTCACCAGGCTTCCATCAGATAAGTTTTTCACCATTTCACAGCATTTTTCAGCCATTCTCCATTGCATCCACCGCGTTCATCTCGGCTGCGCTGCCATTCTCATAGGCTCCACAACATCCACCTCCGCTCCCACTATTTTTCACTAACATGTTTATTTCCTTTTGCAGGGTTATAGGCAGTGGAAACAACCATTGCTCACAATCATTGTCATAGTGACACAAAGCGCAGAGAAGGCCATTTTCCGAGCCAGAGATTGCAGAGTGAATGCCTGAGCAGGTTCTTGAATGAAATATTTCATTAAATACTAGTGCTTAACTCTGTAAAATCATCCAGCACCATTAAATCTCCATTTCCACAGACAGAGACAGTATAGGAGCGACAAAGAGTATTAGGGAAGAATTAAGAGGTTTAAAGCATGTTATTGAAGATTTTAAGCTCTAATTTAGTGTTTAAAGGGTGAATGTACCAGATTTAAGACCTTATGATTAACACAAAAGGCCTAATGAGGCCTACAGTACAAAAACAATCTTATCAGTGTCTCACATCAGCAGAAGGTTCTTTCTCGAGAAAGGACAAGCTCCATACTGTTTTGTATGTTACATCGAATTCCTGAGAAGATCTACACCCTAACAGAAAGTCCTAACACTACCAGAGAATTTGTTATGCAGTATGGCAGACCTAAAATTCATTTAATTGCCTTACTGGTCCCAGAGTACTACATAGTACTACAGCTGAAAAGTACATCAAAGAACATACCCGGAGTTACTATCAGCCTGTCGAAGACCACTCTTTCAGCCAAAGAGTACTGAAGAGAAATGCATAGATATTAAGACAGAATGGGCCTCGAGCCCTCTTCTCCTACCTTTGTTTTAATGTTTCATTTAAATTTTCATCTACCTCCTCTGCCTCTCTTTCAGCTATAAAAACTCAAGAAAAACACATTGTAAAGGTTGTTGGTTGTTGATCAGATATCTGTGAATTGTAGGCTGTTTCTCTTGAGATACAATTCTGTGGGTAAAGTTGTAAGATAGGCTGAGGAGATGATTTCAGATTAAATATAAGGTTGTTGGAAAATGTTGTATATGAATAGTGTTTCTCTTTAATATGACAAGCAATTTCTTTGGATCCTAACTTAAAGCTGCGATGATGTGTTCTATCTTTCTCTCTGTTTTCTTTTTATAATTCATTACATTTCATTTCTCTGGTAAGAATTAGAAATATAGCTTAAGATATACCATTGCATGGTACCCTAATGCTCCTGCTCTTCTTATCTTTGATGTTTTCTACTGATTGTGCTATCTGAGAACTGATTCAAGATAATTTAACCAATGTAGTAGCTGTTATTCACTACTAACTGATTTATGAATTTATGAATCTATTCTTAGATGTTCTTGTCTTGTTTTAATTGAAAGAATTGGGATACTGGGAGTTTATAATGCTGATTCAGTCTCACTAGTGTCTTTTTCAATCAATTGAACCTTTCCAAGTTCCCTTAAGTTGAATGTCAAAGCATTGAAAGTTCAAAGCCTTTCTCTGATCGCAGGCTTCACCTTTGTGTTTAAATATTAAGTGTTTCTTGTTGTCTGAAGAGTTAGCCTTTTAGGGGTTGGATCGTAGGTGTTTAAGGCATGCCCTGTCCCTAGATTTGCTTCCTAAGTGGTCACCTTGGAGGTTTCCTTGTCATTCACCTTCATTCCTTAACATTTCATACCACACTATCATCTTTAAAGATCCTCCATTTTAGATGACTAGCCCAATTGAAAGCCTTGGATACTGAATAGCAAGTAAACCCTTTTATGACTCCATTGCCCAATGGTCTCGAGTGTTCTTTGAATTATCTCCCTTTTGCCTAAAATCCTTCTTTTCTCACCTTTATCTTATATTGAACCCTTCTTTCATGTTTCCCAACAACCAAACAAACAAACAAAAAAAAACTCGCGCCTTATAACTAGCCTAATACCTTGAAACTGAACTTCAAAGACATATACCTTTGCCTTTATAGAGAGATCCCTCTCTGGACCCAGGAGGAGGGCTAGATCATGAGGTCCAAAAGTGGTTTTGATGTTGTCTTATCTTTTGGTAGAGCCAAACCTGCCAAAACATAGGAACCCCAACATAATGGCGACTCCATTGGGGAACTTTGAGTAAAACACACCTTTAAACACTTCTAAGAACTCAAAGAAGACCATAGTAGCCTTAGTTTGGTGTTTAACCACTGTGGTGGACAGTAACCTCCTTGAAACATCCTAAACCCCCCACCTGGCGACTCCAACATTCCTTAATGATTAAATACTCCACTGGTGATCAGTAGGCCTTCTGATTATCTTGGTTTTCACAAGACTCGATTGGGAGACTAGCCTTCATTACAACATCAGACATATTAGAAGAAACAAGTAGGGTCAATATTCTTGGTTAAGAGATAGACATATTGGATTCAAGAACAATCTACATAAGAGCTTATCCTAATCCAAACCCACCTGAAATAGTTGACAACCCTAAGAAAATTCTTAGGAAATCTCCCACCCCTAGAAAGCCAACTATTTCCAGACACATCCATAGAGCTAACTCTACACTAGAAAACTTTACAGCTCTATCAGACACTCATTTTGACTTAGACTCACCAAGCAGTTTACTTAAAACTAGGTCATTCAGTGCTCTAGACCAGTCAGACCTTGAGCTTCCTGGTTCACCATCTCACAGTGGTCAACACATTAGGGATAGAGAAACTCCTCCATCTACACCTTTGGATATTCATTTCATTCAAAACTTGGGGCTCTATCACCCTAAATTAGCTCAACAGTGTGTTGCTGGTCCTAGTATTCCTGTCATCCACATACCTGCTGCTCAAGCCAATCCTTTACTTCCTTAGAACATCATTATGGAATCCTCGTATGCACCTATGATGTTACCACAACCTCTAGTGCTTTTACCCAATTATTATCAGTCAAAAATCCCACATTTCACTGCAAAAGAGTCTACCACAACTCAACAACATGTAGATAGGATGGAGGATTCCTTTGACTATATGGAGATAGATGATAAGACAGTCAAGATGAGAATATTTGCCCAAAGTTTAGGAGGAGATGTGAAGAAGTGGTTTAAAGGCCTACCTCCTAATAGTATCCAAGATCTTCCCTCTTTATATCAATCGTTCATAAAAAAATGGGAAGTCAAGACCAACCCTCTCCAAATCTTAGCAGAATACAAGAATCTTAAAATAAATGTAGGAGAGAGTGTCCATGACTATTCTACAAGGTTTAATAGTGTTTACAATGCTCTTCCTCCACACATGAAACCTCCCCAAGGAATGGCTTTAGTGAAGTATCCTAAAGGCTTTCATGCTGACATGGCCTATCAGGTTAGGGAGAGAGATTACAACACATTGGAAGATATGCAAAAGGAGCAGTGAGTGTAGATGCTAACCTAATTGAAAAAAGAGCCAGAATGAGGTCTGAGAAAAGGGTAGCATATAGGGATGACACATCAGCTTCCACATCCGGTCCAAAGTATGACAGCCTAGCCAAAAATGTGGAAAGGCTAGAGAAAATGATGGAGAAAATGGTTGTCATAGTCAATAATAAGAACAGAAACCAAAATCAAAACCAGAACCAGAACTTTACGAGAAACAATCCCCCAAATAGGCAGAGAGACTCTGATCAAAAATTCATACCCCCATTTCAAGAGAACTTCCTTGATGAGGATGAGGGGATAATAGAAGAGTCTAAGTGAACCACAATAAACATGGTGGAAATAGACAACTCAATCCACAACTATTCCATAGAAGACAATCAGACCTCACACTCACATTGGGATGAGGAAAGGTTAGAATCTAAGTATTATAGGCTAGGATTTGAAAATGCCATCATGTAGGCCAGAGAACAATATGAACTTAGAACCAAGAAGAGCTTAGACACTTCCAAACCCAAAGCCTCTGAGATCACCATCAAGAAAAGGAGTGTGAAAACTCCTAAGGTGAATGCTGAAAGCAAAAATTCAACAGATGAAAGTTTTGGGAAGAACAAAGAAAAAGCCAGCCAAATTATTGATAAGCAAAGTTAAGGAACTAGCAGCACTAGCACTGTAGCTAATGCTCCTGATAAAATAGCTACAAACATTGTACATAGTGAGAATCAGCACACTGATTCTGCCACTAAAGTAGTGGCTAACAAAACAGAGTTGAGTCTTACAAAGAGTCAATCTCCCTTCAATTTGGAGAGTGAGATTGCTAAAATCAAAATTTTTGTCCCACTATCTGAGCTGGCCGCCAAATTTTGAAAGCTTTGAATCTAGGTGAAAACAGTGACACTGTCAATCTGAGTGATGATCAACTAGCCCTTTTTTTTGGTCCAAAGATAGAAGGGAAGTTTCAGGAAGGGGTAGTACCTCCTTTTTATATCAGCCTCAATATCCATGACAAGATCCTTCACAACGCAATGCATGAATCTGGGGCATCACACAACCTAATGCCTAAGGTAGTTATGGAGAGGTTAGGCCTAGAGATAACCTGACCCTATAAGGATTTATACTCATTTGACTCTAGAAAAGTAAAATGCCTTGGCCTAATCAAAGATCTGTGTGTGAACCTGACCTAGATTCTAGCCAAATGTATGGTTATGGATGTTGTGGTGGCAGATGTGCCACCTAAGTATGTTACTGTCAAGGTCATGGGGAGCCAAGCTGCAAGGTATAATGCAGATGGATGAGTCATATGCCACGATTCCCGTCTTTAGCCAACTTAGGAGACTGTATAGAGAGGCACGCATGAAGTTTATGGTGAGCAGCCCTAAAAAACCTGAAAATTCACCTTTGTACTCTGTGCACACGGATCTAGACTCCTTTATCCTTTGCAATGATGAATCCATAGACAAGCCAGAGCTAGAAGACAGAGATGCAAACAATAGAGTAGTGCCCATAGATTTAAACTAATGGCCACTCTAGACATAGAATAAAACGAAAAAGAAACCTTTAGACAGTACACTGAATCAGAAACTCAGAGCGAACAAGAATAAGAATACAAACAGCTGACTAGTCATCTCTCTGAAATCCATACATATCACGGAGAACAAAAGACTCCACACCACGGTGCAGACCCCATATTACAACATAACAGTGAAACCAACGTTAGGGAGGAAAATGATGATAAACCTAAAAGAAATCCCTTATGGAGAATGAATTTCGATGGGTCTTGCACTAGAAAGAATGCAGGAGACGGAGTGTGGTTAAATAACACTGAGAGTGACAATGCTGAGAGTCATGCCTTCAATCTGGACTTCAAATGTACAAACAATATCCTAGAGTACGAGACCCTTATCCTAGGATTGAATCTGTTGAAAAAACTAGGAGCCCGAAGGATAATAGTACACGGAGATTCTGAGTTAGTCGTAAAACAAGTGAACAGAGAGTATACAGCTAAACACCCTAGATTGAGAGCATATAGAAATGATGCTATGGATTTATTGAAAACCTTCGTAGAGTATGAACTTTTGTTTGTTCCTAGGAGTCAGAACATAATTGAAAATGGATTAGCCTGCGTCACTAGTTCATATCATAAATCACCTAGTGACAAAGAAATCATCATTCAGACGAAATATAGGCCTGCGGTGCCAGATAATGAGAAATATTGGTAGGTATTTTAGGGCGGCAAGAAGATAGAGGATTTCCTAATTGGCAGGAACGAGTTTGAATTCTCTTATTTAGACTCTAAATCTGATGAAAGTTGCCTGAGTGAAGAGCCCCCCAACGAAGTAAGATCACCACATGACGTAGAAATAAAAATGTTAACTAAAGACCTTTGAACTCAAACCGAAGAGTATAAGAACACAGAAAAAGAAGAAATAGAGGTGCTGCAGTCAAAAGATAAAAATATACCCAGAGGACTGGCACCTTTAGAGGACCTTTTTTATTTTAACGATGTAGCGAAAAAACCCACTATTGAACACTCAGACTCTGATGTTGAGGAATGCAACATAGGCACTAAGGATAAGCCTAAGATGATTAAACTAGCTAAGCCCCCGCCAACAGATATGAAAAAGTAATATATTGACTTATTTAAGGAGTTCATCGATGTGTTTTCATCGAGCTACAAGGACTTTAAAGCCTATGATACGAAGATTATCCAACACAAGATCCCTTTGAAAGAAAACCAAAAACCCTTCAGACAGAAACTTCGTAGAATTAACTCGAAACAACTGCCTCTAGTTGAAAAGGAAATCAAGAAGATGTACGAGGCAGGAATTATAGTGCCTATGAGGTTCTCAGATTGGGTTTCCAACCTTGTAGCTATGAGAAAGAAGACAGGTGAGATTAGACTATGCATTTATTTCAGGAACCTTAACAGAGCTTCACTTAAAGATAATTACCCCTTACCAAAGATGGAACACATCCTACAGAGAGTAGTTGGCTCAAAAAAGATCTCCTTGTTAGACGGTTTTTCAGGCTATAACCAAGTTTTAGTACTCCCAGAAGACCAACTCAAGACAACTTTCACCACTCCGTGGGGCACTTTTATGTACCTAACAATGCCTTTTGGACTGATGAACGTTGGTTCAACCTTCCAACGAGAAATGGACATAGCCTATTCGGAGGAAATAGGGCACTTCATTGTCATCTATCTTGATGACATAACAATCTATTACAAGACTGATGAGGAGCACCTAAAGCATCTGAGGAGAGTGTTTGAGAAATGTAGAAGGTTCATTCCGTCTTTAAATCCCAAGAAGACTATATTTGGCTTGCAAGAAGGAAAACTTCTTGGCCATATTATATGAGAGAAGGGAATTAAGATAGATCCAAAAAGAGTTGAGGGAATACTTCAGATTACTCACCCAAGAAACATAAAAGAGTTGCAGTCCTTTATTGGGAAAATTAACTTCTTGAGGAGGTTTATTCCCAACTTAGCTGAGCACCTCAGGGATATGACAAACAAGCTAAAAAAAGATGTAGGGTTTAAGTGGACTTTAGAGGCAAAAAAATCTTTTGAGTTAGTTAAACTTGCACTTACCCGGGCACCAGTATTAATCAGCCCTGATTTTTCAAAAGATTTCCTGATATTCTCCTTTGCCTCCAAGCATATAGTGGCTGCAGTCCTACTGCAGAAAAATCCAGAGGGGCAGGAACAACCCTTCAGCAAAGCTCTGAGGGATGCACCCTTAAAATATAACATAATGGAAAAACAGGCCTATGCCTTGGTAAAGGCCTTGAAAGAATTTAGGGTGTATATTCTGCATTGTCACATCATTGCCTACGTGCCAAGCATAGTGGTAAAATACATTTTGTCCCAAGATATTGATGGAAAGAGGGGCAAGTGGATTGTTGTAATATTAGAGTATGAATTGGAAATAAAACCCATGAAAGTGATCAAAGGTTAGGGCTTAGCTCAACTAATGGCTGAATCTAACTTGCAAGCCCTTGACATAAACATGGTGGATGCCTTGGATGAACATGAAGGATTGCCTGATCCTACTATTGAAGAACAATTTCAAAACTCTCCTTGGTATTCTGATATCCTGTATGTACTCACAAACCTCAATGCCCCTCCTGATTTATCAAAGAATAGGGCCAAATTTCTAAAGTTGAAAGCTAGGAACTATTGCATTTTAAATGAATGATTATACTGGAAAAATACAAATTGTTTGCTGCTCAAATGTCTGCCTGAAATTGAAGCAGAGAGGGTAAAACATGAGTTCCATGCAAGAGAGTGTGGAGGCCATCTAAACTGGAAAGCCACTGCTAAAAAAATACTCAGAGCTGGCTATTACTGGCCTACACTTTTCAATGACATCCACAAAATGATAATTGCCTGCCATAAGTGCCAGATTTTTTAGGGTAAAAGGAAGCTCCTCCCTTTACCGTTACAACCTATAACTGTTGAAACTCCCTTTCATCAATGGGGCCTAGATTTCATAGGGAAAATACACCCTGCATATTCTTCACAACACAAATGGATCCTTACAGCCACAGACTATTTGACAAAATGGATAGAAGCCATCCCTTCTAGGAATGCTACAGATTCTTTCATCATTAATTTCCTAGAAGACCACATCCTCTCTAGGTTTGGCTGCCCTAGAAATATAATCACTGATAATGATGTTGCTTTTGGATCCAAGAAAATGATTGATTTTTGTCACAGGTATCAGATAGCACTCGATCATTCAACTGCTTATTACCCACAAGGTAATGGGTTAGCTGAATCATCCAACAAAAGCTTGGTGACCATTATAAAAAAACTTCTTGAAGAGAATAAGAAATCATGGCATAACAAGTTAGTGCATGCTTTGTGGGCTGACAGGCTAAAAACAAAGAAATCCATTGGAATGTCACCATATCATCTTGTTTATGGAACAGAGGTAGTGTTTCCTACCAGCCTAGGGGTCCTAGTGATTAAACTAGTCCAAGAGATTCAGACAGAAGAGGATAGTATGGTAAGGAGGATAAATCAAACAATACATCTCCAACAGAAAAGAGAAGAAGTCTTCAACAGAGCTGTAAAAGTGCAAGAAAACATAAAGAAGTTGTTTGACAAAAGAACAAAAGCTTGTGACTTCAAAATTGGAGATAAGGTTCTAAAGTGGGACTCTAGGAGAGAAGACAAAGGAAAGCATGGAAAATTTGACAGTTTGTGGTAGGATCCTTACATCATCCAATCCACCATTGGTCCAAATGCCTTTTTTCTGCAAGAGCTAGATGGTACAGATCTGTTTGGGGGTCCTGTCAATGGCAAGATGCTCAAGCATTACTATTTTTGATTTCTAGTTTACAATTTTCATTTTCATTGTAAATACCATTGCTGTGTTTTGTTTTCAAAGAAAAAGAGAAAATGTTTCAAAAAAGAGAGAAAGACAGGTTTAGACATGCTCAAAACTCGAACCTCTGAAGTGCAAAATATTGGCTCTAACATGATCAAAACCTGAGCCAAAGGAAGTAAAGAAGCTGGTTCTAATATGCTCAAAATCTGAACCAGCAAAGAAGAAAAAAGAATCAGCTCTAACAAGCCCAAAACTAGAGTTGAAGTGAAGAAGAAAGTGAATCTAACAAGCCCAAAACTTGAGTCACAAAGAAAAGAAGGATGCTTCAAAGTTTCTAGATTTCAAGCCTTCAAGATTTTGTTTTCAAGTTTTTGCAATTTCAGTTCATGTGCAGTTGTCTTTATGCCATGAATCCACAACAAACCAGACTATCTAATCCTGGTTTGAATGTTTTTAAATTTCTGTTGTAGAATGTAGAGAAAGAAATCTGCTAGATAGTTTAATCCTAGCAGATATTAGTGTAGGTAGAGAAGTTATGAGACCAACTATTTAATCTAGTCTCATGGGGGAATAAGGGTAGAATTAGACTAGTTTGTTTTCTGCTTTCAATAAAAATGATGAAGAAGGCATGCTAATTCAAATGCACCTTGAAGAAAAAATGTTAGGACTGTAGGATGGGTAGGTAGATTGTTTGGGGAATGTTTTATGCTGATTAATATCCATCATGTTTGTAACAACTAAATCAAAGAAGGAAGGATGGTTCAAAGATCACGGATCTAGCCTACTCCAAAGATCATTTTCGGAATTCTTGACATCTTCAAGAAGATGCCATCCCCATGTGGAGCCACTATTAGCCACCTATAGATTTTTTGTCAAGCAAACATGTGGCTAAATATTTTTTTGAGCCTTCAAGAGATACATTTCCTCTAAAAATATCTCATTCTTGAAGCCTTTGTGTGTCCTTATCCTTTGAAAATATCTTCACTGCTGTTTCCATCAAAAAAGCCTCACTGTATGTGAAAAAATTATGCTCAGAAAAACCTCCATTTGCTCCCTTATATCCCTGCAAATTTTCCCATTTTAACCCTTTTTCCCATCTCAAAGTTTCCCCTTTAACCACCAAAATCCCTTCCCAAGTTTTCTAAACCATCAAATTCCCCTTTTCTAAACCATGTGAATCCCTTTATTTGGTGAGAAAATCCCTTTATTCCCCTATCAGAACCCATGTTTAGCCTCAAAAAATGATGTTTTTAAGCCAAAAAACCCATTTCTTATCATATAACAGGCTAAGCCCCTTTCGGCCCAGCCCCTAACCAATTTCCCTCCATGAAACAAAGTGCCAAGACCAGGCGCTAAGCCCTTGAGCGCTTATCGCATCGGAAGGTTGGTCGGGGCGCTTTTCCCTTGTTAATAGAAAAGTTCCGATGCGAGAAGTGTTTTTTTCTATGGAACATGGGTGCAGTATCCACCGTTGATCTATATGATATCTAACGGTCCGTGCTTATATCACCGCGCCTCACCGCGTCCTTCCGTTACACATCCTATTACGATCTCCACCGTTGATTCCTAGTTAAATCAAACGACCATCGCATCGCCGCCCTGATTGCCAATCACAAATTTTTAAAGGTGCCATTTTCGTTTCCCCGATTGGCCGCTCCCCGATTCAATCTTGGCTGTTGAATCCACAATAACCAACGGCCAGGATTTGTCCTCTCACTGCCCCTGTGTCCCCGATTGGTCACCCCCTATCCAATCACAACCGTCGATATTCCGCCGATCCAACGGTTCATATGCAATCGCAACATCATGCCATTGGAGTTTTGGCCCCCACCATCCTCTGGTACGATTAGATCGCAGCCGTCAATCCTATTTGATCGGATGACTCATATTCTTCCCGTTCATTAACCAGCCCCTTTGCTTCCGCATCCTCTCTTCAGATCTCAACCGTTCATTCCGCTGATCGGACGACCCACATTAAAACCACCATTGGCTTGTCCCCACATTACCGACCGTGCAACTGTCCGTATCGCACTCCATCCATCATCGTCAGATCTCATAGTCCCAGATCCAATGGCCAACATCCATATCTCATAACTTTGGTGTCTGGGTTTTAACAGTTAGAAATCACGTGATATGTGCGGTTTTATTTTGCCACGTGTCGAGAGGCATACCATATCGCGTGATTTTGGGAAAAATTCAAAACTGTCATTTTGCAACGTGAAAATAGTTGTTTCTCTTCTTAAAATCACTTCCCCTCTTCCTCCTCTGAAAGCTCTTCCATGCAATCCCAACTGTTGATCTATATAGATCAACGACTCTCATTCCATCGCGTTACTCATTCATGTTTTTCCATCGGACTTCACAGAGTTTCATCTACTGATCTCCACCGTTGATCTCCTCCTAGGATCCAACGGTTCATAATCAATTGCCCTTCGCCCATGCCAGCCCCACCACTCAAAGCCTCATTTCACTGCATTTTCCTACCTTTCCTTTGTATTTCGGCAAAGTTTAAATTTTCATGATTTACATTAAAAATCATTCCTTCTACCCAACATTAGAACTATGGTGTTATAACTTTGAATTTTATTTCTTCGCCCAACCTTCCAAAGCAATCCCACTGGTGAAATCTGACCGTCTATTTCCACCACCAGATCTAATTAGACGGTTCAGAAGCATTTCTTCACCAGGCTTCCATCAGATCATTTTTTCACGATTTCACAACATTTTTCAGTCGTTCTCCACTGCATCCACCATGTTCATCTCTGTTGCACTGCCATTCTCACAGGCCTCCACAGCATCCACCTCCGCTCCCACTATTTTTCACTAACATGTTTATTTCCTTTTGAAGGGTTACAGGAGGTGGAAACTGCCATTACTCACATTCACTGTCACAGTGACACAGAGTGCAAAGAAGGCCATTTTCCAAGCCAAAGATTGTAGAGTTAATGCCTGAGAAGGTTCTTGAACAAAATATTTCATTAAAGACCGGTGTTTAACTCTATAAAATCATCCAGCACCATTAAAATTCCATTTCCATAGAAAAAGACAGTATACGAGCGGCAAAGAGTATCAATGAAGAATTAAGAGGTTTAAAGCTTATTATTGAAGATTTTAAGCTTTAATTTAGTGTTTAAAGGGTGAATGTACCACATTGAAGACATTATGATTAACGCAGAAGGCCTAATGAGGCCTACAGTACAAAAACAATCTTATCAGTGTCTCACATCAGCAGAAGGTTCTTTCCCGAGAAAGGACAAGCCCCATATTGTTTTGTATGCTACATCGAATTCCTGAGAAGATCTACACCCTGACAGAAAGTCCTAATGCTACCAGAGAATTTTTTATGCAGTATGGCAAACCTAAAAGTCATTTAACTACCTTACTAGTCCCAGAGTACTACAACCAAAAAGTACATCAAAGAACGTACCCGGAGTTACTATCAGCCTGTCGAAGACCACTCTTTCAGCTAAAGAGTACTGAAGATCAATGCATAGATATTAAGATAGAATGGGCCTCGAGCCCTCTTCTCCTACCTCTGTTTTAATGTTTCATTTAAAGTTTCATCTACCTCCTCTGCCTCTCTTTCATCTATAAGAACTCAAGAAAAACACATTGTAAAGGTTGTTGGTTGTTGATCAGATATCTGTGAATTGTAAGCTGTTTCTCTTGAGATATATTTCTGTGGGTAAAGTTGTAAGATAGGATGAGGAGATGATTTTAGACTGAATATAAATTTGTTGGATAGTGTTGTATATGACTGGTGTTGCTCTTTAATATGACAAGCAATTTCTTTGGATCCTGATTTAAAGCAACGGTGATGTGTTGTCTCTGTTTTCTTTCTATAATTCATTACATTTCATTTCTTTGGTAAGAATAAGAAATATGGCTTAGGATATTCCCTTGCATGGTACCCTAATGCTCCTGCTCTTCTTATCTTTGATGTTTTCTACTGATTGAGTTATCTGAGAACTAATTCAAGATAATTTAACTAGTGTAGTAGTTGTTATTCACTGCTAACTGATGTATGAATTTATGAATCTGTTCTTAGATGTTCTTATCTAGTTTTAATTGAAAGAATTGGGATAGTGGGAGTTTAGAATGCTGATTCTGTCTCACTAGGGTCTTCTTCAATCAATTGAACATTTCCAAGTTCCCTTAAGTTGAATGTCAAAGCATTGAAAGTTCAAAGCCTTTCTCTGATCTCAGGCTTCACGTTTGTGTTTAAATCTTAAGTGTTTCTTGTTGTCTGAAGAGTTAGCCTTTTAGGGGTTGGATCATAGGTGTTTAAGGCATGCTCTGTCCCTAGATCTACTTCCTAAGTGGTCACCTCAGAGGTTTCCTTGTCATTCACCTTCATTCCTTATCATTTCATATCACATTATCATCTTTAAAGATCCTTTGTTTTAGATGACTAGCCCAATTGAAAGCCTTGGATACTGAATCGCAAGTAAACCCTTTTATGACTCCATTTCCCAATGGTCTCGAGTGTTCTTTGAATTATCTCCCTTTTTCCTATAATCCTTCTTTGCTCACCTTTGTCTTATATTGAACCCTTCTTTCATGTTTCTCAACAACCAAACAAACAAACAAAACAAACCTCGATCCTTATAACTAGCCTAATACCTTGAAACTGAACTTCAAAGACATATACCTTTGCCTTTATAGAGAGATCCCTCTCTGGACTCAGGAGGGCTAGATCCTAAGGTCCCAAAGTGGTTTTGATGGTGTCTTATCTTTTGGTAGAGCCAAACCTGCCAAAACATAGGAACCCCAACAGGTCTTACACAAGTCCTTGCCAAGACAGTGGTAATGGACATTGTGGTAGTAGACATTCCACCCAAGTTTGGCATGGTGCTATCTAGATCATGGGAAACATAGATCAAAGGCACCATGCAGATGGACCTAACTTATGCCACCATTCCTATTTTTGGTGAGAAAAGAAGGTTGTACAGAGAAACAAGGATGACTTATATGGTAAGTAGCAAGGACAAACCTCAGAATTTCCCAATTTATGTTGTTGAAACTGAATTAGGATCAACTATTATTTTCAATGAACTAACTGATGAAGCACAAGATGAAAGGAAAGAAGAAATTCAGGAGGTTTAAAATCATCAAGCAGAAAATCAGCAAATCATTGAAGAAAAGGCAGAAGGTTGGTGGTTGTTACACTTTGATGGATCGATAGGAAGAGAGGGGGTTGGAGTAGGAATTTGGATCACAAATACAGAGGATGAAATTAGGTTCTATTCTTTCAAACTAAACTTTGATTGCATGAATAATATGGCTAAGTGTGAATCTCTATTTTTAGGTTTAGAAAATTTGAAAAGATTGGGTGCCTAGAATATTTTTGTTTGTGGTGATTCTGAATTAGTTATTAAACAAGTTGAGGGTGTATATCAAACCAAGGATGTAAGAATGAGAGCATACGGAAATTTGATCATAGAGATGTTAGAAAAATTTCAAAAATACTCATTTATTGTGAAGATTAGGGATCAAAACTCAGTAGTTGTCTCCCTAGTTGTTTCTGCAAGTCTGTTTGTTATCCCTGCATATTCCACTGAAATATATGAGGTTGAAGTTTGTCATAGGCCTGCTATCCATGAAAAAATAATTCACTAGCAAGTTTTTGAGAATGACCAGCAAGTCAAAAACTTCATAGAATTGAAATAGGAGTTTGAAAGCACATAAGTAGATCAGCAAAACAGGCTTGCTGAAGCTAAGGGTAATTCTGAAGTGTTGCAGCTAAAGAATAATTCTATACCCAAAGGTCTCATCCCACTTGAAAATATTTCTGACCAAAATGATGTTTTCAAGTCTCCTAGGATATAAGCTGATGATGAAGAGGTAGGAGTTGTAACCTTGATATAGTAGAAATGCCAAAAATGATCAAAATTTCTAAGTTTCTTTCTACAGATATGAAACAAAAATATATTGAGATGATGAAAATGTTCATAGATGTTTTTAGATGGAGTTATGCTGATTTGAAGAAATATGGTCCTATTATTATTCAAAATACCACTCCTATTAAAGAAAATGAAAAGCCTTTCAAACAAAAGATGAGGAGGATTAATCCATTTCTCATGCCTCTGATTGAGAAGGAAATTAAGAAGCTCTTTGATGCCAAAATTATTGTCCCAATAAGATTTTCAAAATTGATTTCTAACTTGGTTCTAGTCAGGAAAAAGAGTGGAGAAATCAAAATCTACATTCACTTCAAAAACTTGAACAAAGCTTCTCTGAAGGACAATTACCCTCTCCCAAAGATGGACCAAATTCTGCGAAACATTGTTGGCTCCCAAAGGATGTCTATGCTGGATGGTTTTTCAGGGTACAATCAGATACTAGTGCACCCAAAAGATCAGGAGAAAACTGCCTTTACAACACCATGGGGGACATTCGTGTATGCCAAGATGCCTTTGGTCTAATTAATGCAAGAGCAACCTTTCAAATAGAAATGGATGTTGCATTTGCCGAGGAGAAGGATAAGTTGGTGGTTGTCTATCTGGATGACATAAAATTATTCTCAAGGAGAGAGGAAGACCACTTGAAGCATCTAGAGAAAGTTCTGCTGAAGTGTAGAAGGTTTGGTATTTCTCTTAATCCCACTAAGAGTATTTTTGCTTTAACTTTTGGAAAGTTACTTCGGTACAATATATATAAATATGGGATAAAGATTGATCCAAACAGGTTCAATTCCATTCAGAAAGTGGATCTGCCTAGAAGCAGGAAGAAAATTCAGTCTTTCCTTAGAAGAGTGAATTTTGTGAGAAGGTTTATTCCCTACTTTGTTGAGATTTTCAAAGACATAACCAAGATGCTGAAGAAAGGAGCTGACATTAAATGGACATTGGAAGAAAAGAAATCACTTGAGGAGATCAAGAAGGAACTCACTCAAGCCCCAGTGTTGATTAGCCCAAATATTTCAAAGGAATTTCTAGTTTGTACATTTGCATCAAAAAACACAATTGCTGGAGTTTTGTTGTAGAAAGGTCAACAAGGTACAGAGCAACCCATTTCATTCTTTAGCAGGACCCTTGCTAATTCAGAGCTGAAGTACAACATCTTAGAGAAACATGCATATGTTTTGGTCAAAGCCATCAAATGTTTCAGAATTTATATTTTGCATTCTCATGTCATAGCATTTGTTCCTAATGTTGTAGTGAAGGACATATTAACTCAAGCTGATCCTGATGGTAAGAGAGGGATGTGGATCGCTAATTTGCTGGAATATGATATAGGGATCAAACCTACAAAATTGGTGAAAGGTCAGGGGCTAGCAAAGCTAATAGCACAGTCCAATTTTAACTGTCTTGATATCAATTTAATTGCAGAAATCTCAGAATTATCAGATGAAGATGAAGAGCTGATTCCCATTGAAGAGAAGTACATTCTTTCTGACTGGTACAGAGAAATTTTATTTGTCTTACATCATCATAGGGCTCCTGCTGAATTGATAAAGTCTAAAGCAAGGTTTGTAAAATTGAAATCTTTGAGGTACTGCATCATAGATAAAAATCTGTATTATAAAGATACTGGTGGTATTATTTTAAGTTGTTTGCTGGAAGAGGAAGCTGAAAAAGTGATTGAGGTGTTTCATAAAGGAGATTGTGGAGGTCATCACTATTGGAAGGCAACAACAAACAATATTCTTAGAGCAGGGTACTATTGGCCTACTATGTTCCAAGATGTCTACAAGAAGATAGCTACTTGCCATGAATGCCAGATTTTTGATGGTAAGCAAAAGCTTGTTCCTTTACCCTTGATGCCTATTTATGTTGGGGTTCCATTCCAGTAGCGGGGGCTAGATTTTATTGGTGAGATTCATCCATCATATTCCGGTTAGAATCGTTGGAACCTGAAAACAACTGATTATTTAACCAAGTGGATCGAAGCAATCCCAACTAGGAAAGCAAATGATTCAGTCATCATTTCATTATTACAAAATAACATATTGTCTAGGTTTGGCTGCAGGGATAATTTTAGGGGCGAATTTTAGCCCAAAGGCGAATTTTAAGGGATTTTCAATTTTAATAGGGCTAATTTTTTACATAAAACCCATTTTCTATAGTTTAAAAAGTTAGCCCAATAAATATTTTAAAAATAATTATTTATTAAGTATTAGCCCACCAAAAAAAAAGGGCCAATAACACTGGAAAAATGAAATTCGCCTGATTTTTTTCTTATGGAGCAAATTTCCATGGCATTCACCTGGATTTACAGGGTCCAAATGAGGAATTACAGTGATTCGCCCCAATTTTTTCAATGGTTTGGAGAGGTGGCTGGTCGCTGGACACAGATCTTCTTGCTGGCTGAGCCAAGCCGACCCTCTCTGGTCCATGGTCCGTTCGTTGTTAGGGCCCTTCCATAGTTGGTATATAACAAAGATATACAGTTCAAAAAATATGGTATTGGCATTCACTGTTGTCGGAGATACCACTCGCCAGAGCCGACGCGCACGCCGCATTTACAAGCTCGCTCGACGCTCTCAGAGTCCAGACTCCAACGCCGCTTTTCGCCAGTCTGTTCAAGGGTATGCACCTTCATTCCCTTTCTTGGAGTGATTTGAGCTTAGATGTTGTTTAATCTAAAATTTATCTGACAATCTTTTTGCACGGGATGTATTGCATGTCCTATACACAGCGGAATGTTCTCCCAAATACAAGTGTTGATCTTAACATAATGGTCAAAAACTTCAAGGGTTAAGGCCTTCCTATAATTATTGTTGGGCGTGGAATCACAGAAACAATAAGTTCTATCCTGTTCCTCCTCTTGAGATTGTGCCATATAAGCCCACATAAGTTGCTTATATACCACGAATGTCAATTCAAACAGAATGGAAATACACAGCCTTCTTGCTTGAGATTTTGACCATGGAAGAAGTCTTTCCATATAAATATCATGATTAATTTATTTTAAAATCCTTATCACACTTCTCTGAAGTTAATTCTATTAATCACTGGAATAAAGATTGGTGTGATTACAATACTTGGTGCTATATTTCTTATGATGTCTTCACAGTCCAGCAAACCAAATAGTAATGGAAGCATGGTATAATTACAATACTTGGAGCTATATTTCTTACTATGTCGTCATAGTCCAACAAACCAAATACTAATGGCAGCATGGCTTGAGAATGGAACTTGAGACTTTCAGTAGACAATTTAATTGTCTTTGGTGTTTCACCACATGTTCAAGCCCTCCTACAACTATTATGCAGAATGGGCTTTGAGCAATGAGAGTAAGCCTTTCTAGTCATATTTAGCAAAATACCTCTTCTACTGCTGCTAAATATTTATTCTATTTCTCAAAAGATGTGTATGTTTTGATGGAAACTCCCAAAATCTCTGAATATTTTTATTTTCCCATCTTAATCTTCTGGAGGAAATCTGTTTTGTACAACATTTAATTGCAGCATTCCACTAGGCCATGCTTGAAAACAATGTGTAAATGGAACACTCAATTTGAGAATAATTTCATGATAATCAGCCCATAGAATTTTTTGTACAAGATTCATTGCAAGTCTCGAGTTTGACAATGCAGCTTCAGTTTTTCTGTCACTTCCTTGCATTCTTATAGCATCTACCAGTTTCACGCCCAAGCAATAAATACTGATTAATATCCCATCTAGAATTCTTCCTTAAAAAGGCGTGTTCTTCTTCAAGTGCAAAACTTCAGAAAATTCAGAAAACCAAAAGATATAACTTATTGTTATAGACAATTATATTGCCGGACAAGCTGATGATTATTGCATAAAAATAGACATATACTTATGAAAGCAATCAGGTGAAAATTTAAACATACATCATTGTTTAAATAGGCTGAAGGCCTTGAATCTGTTTTGAAAGAGTTTGCTTAATTTATATGTACTCACTTGTTCAACCCTACAGTAACTAATGTTGGCTTTAATAGCAGGAAACAAACATACATTCAAATAGACAGGAAGATTGGGGGTTGAGAAGAATAGACAAGTTAACCATGTTAGTGATGGGAGTGGATTTAATTTCATTTTGGATATTGTTGTAAATCTTAATGAATCATTTCATGAATTCGTCTATGTTTTCATATGTTTTTTTTTCACCATGGAAAAATCTGTGAGATAGTATTGAAAGTCCTTTTTATCACCCCATTGAGCACAAAATGTTATTTCCAAGCTATCAGAAGAGTGCAATTAGTTAGAAGGAAGGGTAAAAAATCATTTTTTTACATCTCCTTCAAGTGTTTGCATGAATAATATCATAAACACATCCTCATATTCTATAATGAAGTTGTCGGTGAAGTCTTGGAATGTGCTGACATTTTCCTCAATGGTACCTTTTTCCCTGCCACTAAACCTGGGTAAAAACTTCAAGTAATTCTCGGGCATGTCATGTAATACCGAGGAAGAGCCAATGGGGAAGGATTGATCTACAATTACAATGTAGCCATATAGGCATTGAGGCCATGATGACAAAATGAGTTATGGGAAGATTACATTTATGAAGGAAACAAGAATTATGAAGGAGAATGTTGGATGTTTAATCTGCAATGTTCAATCTGCAGTGTTAAAAAAAAAAGTGAGTTGGAACAATTAAACAGAGAGTTAAAGTTTGTCTGCATAAGTACAGATCTACATCATATGGAGATGCCCTCCAGTCTCACCTAGAGTGGCAAGTGAGCATAATAAATGGCAGCAAATAAACTGCAAATGGAAAGCCTAGTGATGTGCTTCCAGACAAACTCCAACAAAGAATCTAAACACTTTTCCATAAAGTTGAAGATGGCTAGATTCTCCAAAATAATAAGATCAATTTCAGATTTACAAACCTGAAAATAAAGGTTCCTAACCTATGGAAAACAACACAAAATGTTAGTCAATTAAGCACTCAACAGAAATTCATATCAAGGTTACCCATCCTCTACAAAAAGAATTCATGTTTAGAAATGGAAAGTTGCAATATGGTTAAATATTAGCATACGATATTTTTGAAATATTCTTTATAGAAACAAACATAAACTTTCATGACAGGCATAAAGAACATAAGAAATAAACAGGATAAGCTTATATGTAGAGTACCCTTTGGACATTATCCAACATGAAGAAAACAGACAAGAAGCTTCTTGGATAAAACATGCAAAACTGCTTTGAAAAATCTCATCTGTACAGAAACTACATTACTGAAATCTCGCATCATCAATGCTCGACTCTTCTGTTGTTTGCTATTAATAATGATACAGCAAGGTGTCTATCCCTCAGCCACTAATACCTTATAATTTCTAAAAGGTACAGTACTGACCAAGAATAAGTTTTGTCAATCCCACCTGAACAATCTGGCACATGAGTCTCTTTCTTCAGCATTATTCCTTTTTCTTGCCATGTTGACGATAAGTTCTTGATAACCATGAACTTCATTGAGAGATCTTTTTTATGGTAACTGGTTGGGAAAAGCAATATACATTTGACCAAGTACATGAAACAATTTTATGGCATTCTAACCAATTTTGCTTCTGATAGCAGACAAAAATGGTTGTTCAGATTCTTTCTTAAGAGGGGAAACTTTCATCTTCTCTCTCTTAGCCTCCTTCTCAGCTTTCTTCCGTTCAAACTCTGCTTGCTTGCAATTCTCCTGGTGGACTCGCTTAAATATTGTCATAAAATTGACAAGAGTTGTAACCACTACATATTCAATTGTAACACAATTGATGAGTTTCAAAGAACACAGGGTAAAAAGACCTTGATTTGACAAGTATAATCTGGTTTTTATCATCTCTTCCCATAGTTCATTTTCCTCTCTTCTCTGATCTAATATGACTGGGTGCATGTCAATTTGATTGATGTATACATATAAGCAATAACCATTATTTTCTCTAGCTTGTAAAAAATAATAATAAAGATTTCAAAGCAACAAAAGAAGTGACAAATATTGAACTCTGCTTGTGAGAAACCTCTCTTCTCCAGTCAAAGCGGGAAATATCTTTCTGAAAATCGGTAAACAAAAATCTAACACAATGCCCACACTCTATAGAGTGACCTTCCAGCCTCCGAGAACTATGTCTGCAGTCTCCTTTTTCTACTGTCCTCTCTGTAGCCCACTGTGAAGTCTACTCTCACTTTCATACAAGTTGTAATGTTTAAGATGATAATGGTGTAATGTAAGGTTTGTGTTGAATTATGGGTTGATAAATTGTTTCTAGTGAAGGATTAGTTAATTCCATAAAAAATGTTATAATTATGTAGAAATTACATAAGTCCTACATCTCAGGCCATGAATTGCAGTTTTGGCAGTTCAAATGTAAACAAGAGATTGAAATATATGTTGGGCACCCTGCACCAGCATAACATAAGTTCTCTGTGCACCGTCAATTGAGGCATGTGAGGGTTGTTTGGGAAGTATATCAGAGATCAACACAGAGGAAGCTCAGACCATGAACTGTAGTTTTACATGTAAAATATAGAGAAGTAGTGAAAATATAGGTTGAGTATGTTGCACCACCAATGGCATAACATGAGCTTTCCATACACTTTCAATTGAGGCGTGTGAGGGTTGTTTGGGAAGTATAGAAGGAATCAGAGCACATGAAGGTGATGGTATCCCAGGTACCTTGGCAATAACCAAGGATGACCGCATTTGGAAATCCATGGTCAAACTTGTGAAAAATCTAAAGTCAACATAAGAGCAAGGGGCATAGTTCCAGTCACAGGTGGAGTTAAAGCTAAAGAACCAAAGTCCAATACCAACAAGTCCCGAGTAAAAGCATGTAGAGGATGAACGTAGATAGTATTGATAATTTCCATCAACCTAAAGGGGAAGGATTGATCTACAATTACAATGTAGCCATATAGGCATTGAGGCCATGATGAAAAAACTATTAGGGAGATAACCAACCTGTGATACACGTACTTTATCATATCTATACATGTATTTATTAGGTTAGTACTGATAGGTCAACCTTTAGATGATGTTACTTATAAAATATTTGTGCTATTACTTATGCCGAGTGTAATGAGAATGAGACAAGCAAGTGATTAGGTAAACAAGCATGGTTAGAAAGAGTCATGTGAAACTACTGTGTTCTAATTCCATAGCTTGTCATAAGCTTAGATAAGGTACAAAGGTGACAAGCTAATCAATATACAACATGATATCCCGGGGTTCTAGCTCTTAGTCATTCCTATTATATAAATACCTTTTTTCTTATTGGTATATAGAGTACCGTTCTCTCCATAGTCAATACATATGGATAGACTGTAATCACTGTATACGCATATCCTAATGTAACAAGCTTTATTTCCTCATTACTTTGATTTCCATGGTTCTACTTATGGCACTGATTCAACCATTAGTAATGATTACACTCTACTCTATAGGGTAAGTACATATTGAATAGACCTGCTTATTACCTGTATTCCCTAATCTTTAACAGGTATAAGGAGAATGACGTAATTCATACATGTTTACATACCTCATTGGTTTAGATGTATAGAGCTGTTGAAAGTAATGGTGATCATTATGGTTACTAATGTGTATCATATTACTAGGGGCCTATAGCTTTAACTTGGTATCAGTAATCACAGTATTCAGTGGAAGCTAATAGTACTAATTCCATGGATCTACTTAAGCTGTGTGATTGGTATTAAGCTGTAACCTATGATATTACTTACTTATGATATTACTTATAGCTAATAACTTACCTTGTAGCTTGATGATTTGAACCTAGCTTGAATGGTAATCATTAGACGTACACTAGTCAGAGCTTTCTGTACAAAGAGCTGTATTACTCATAAGGTACCAATAGATATGGAAAGTACAATAATCATGCTTAAGCTCAATCTGTTCAATATGGATAGTTATGGTAATAAGCCTAATCATTAGTGTAAAGGTGAAACTAAGCACATATGACAGGTTCTATTCCAGTCATATCAGTGATTGTTACTCGTATTAACTATACATTCAGTGATTAACTATACAGGTTCTGGTCATTAACAAGTCAGTGATTGTTACTAAAAGCATGTAGAGGATGAATGTAGATAGTATTGATAATTTCCATCAACCTAAAGGGGAAGGATTCATCTGCAATTACAATGTAGCCATATAGGCATTGAGGCCATGATGACAAAATGAGTTATGGGAAGATTACATTTATGAAGGAAACAAGAATTATGAAGGAGAATGTTGGATGTTTAATCTGCAATGTTCAATCTGCAGTGTTAAAAAAAAAAGTGAGTTGGAACAGTTAAACAGAGAGTTAAAGTTTGTCTGCATAAGTACAGATCTACATGTTTCAAATTTTGATGAAATAGTTATAGACAATTATATTGCCGGACAAGCTGATGATTATTGCATAAAAATAGACATATACTTATGAAAGCAATCAGGTGAAAATTTAAACATACATCATTGTTTAAATAGGCTGAAGGCCTTGAATCCGTTTTGAAAGAGTTTGCTTAATTTATATGTACTCACTTGTTTGACCCTATAGTAACTAATGTTGGCTTTAATAGCAGGAAACAAACATACATTCAAATAGACAGGAAGATTGGGGGTTGAGAAGAATAGACAAGTTAACCATGTTAGTGATGGGAGTGGATTTAATTTCATTTTGGATATTGTTGTAAATCTTAATGAATAATTTCATGAATTCGTCTACGTTTTCATATGTTTTTTTTTCACCATGGAAAAATCTGTGAGATAGTATTGAAAGTCCTTTTTATCACCCCATTGAGCACAAAATGTTATTTCCAAGCTATCAGAAGAGTGCAATTAGTTAGAAGGAAGGGTAAAAAATCATTTTTTTACATCTCCTTCAAGTGTTTGCATGAATAATATCATGAACACATCCTCATCTTCTATAATGAAGTTTTCGGTGAAGTCTTGGAATGTGCTGACATTTTCCTCAATGGTACCTTTTTCCCTGCCACTAAACCTGGGTAAAAACTTCAAGTAATTCTCGGGCATGTCATGTAATACCGAGGAAGAGCCAATGGGGAAGGATTGATCTGCAATTACAATGTAGCCATATAGGCATTGAGGCCATGATGACAAAATGAGTTATGGGAAGATTACATTTATGAAGGAAACAAGAATTATGAAGGAGAATGTTGGATGTTTATTCTGCAATGTTCAATCTGCAGTGTTCAAAAAAAAAGTGAGTTGGAACAGTTAAACAGAGAGTTAAAGTTTGTCTGCATAAGTACAGATCTACATCATATGGAGATGCCCTCCAGTCTCACCTAGAGTGGCAAGTGAGCATAATAAATGGCAGCAAATAAACTGCAAATGGAAAGCCTAGTGATGTGCTTCCAGACAAACTCCAGCAAAGAATCTAAACACTTTTCCATAAAGTTGAAGATGGCTAGATTCTCCAAAATAATAAGATCATTCAGATTTACAAACACGAAAAATAAAGGTTCCTAACCTATGGAAAACAAAACAAAATGCTGGTGATTAAGCACTCAACGAAAATGCATATCAAGGTTACCCATCCTCTACAAAAAGAATTCATGTTTAGAAATGGAAAGTTGCAATATGGTTAAATATTAGCATACGATATTTTTGAAATATTATTTACCGAAACAAACATAAACTTTCATGACAGGCATAAAGAACATAAGAAATGAACAGGATACACTTATATGTAGAGTACCCTTTGGACATTATCCAGCATGAAGAAAATAGAAAAGAAGCTTCTTGGATAAAACATGCAAAACTGCTTTGAAAAATCTCATCTGTACAGAAACTACATTACTGAAATCTCGCATCATCAATGCTTGACTCTTCTGTTGTTTGCTATTAATAATGATACAGCAAGGTGTCTATCCCTCAGCCACTAATACCTTCTAATTTCTAAAAGGTACAGTACTGGCCAAGAATAAGTTTTGTCAATCCCACCTGAACAATCTGGCACATGAGTCCTTTCTTCAGCATTATTCCTTTTTCTTGCCATGTTGACGATAAGTTCTTGATAACCATGAACTTCATTGAGAGACATCCTTTTTATGGTAACTGGTTGGGAAAAGAAATATACATTTGACCAAGTACATGAAACAATTTTATGGCATTCTAACCAATTTTGCTTCTGATAGCAGACAACAATGGCTGTTCAGATTCTTTCTTAAGAGGGGAAACTTTCATCTTCTCTCTCTTAGCCTCCTTCTCAGCTTTCTTCCGTTAAAACTCCGCTTGCTTGCAATTTTCCTGGTGGACTCGCTTAAATATTGTCATAAAATTGACAAGAGTTGTAACCACTGCATATTCAATTGTAACACAATTGATGAGTTTCAAAGAACATAGGGTAAAAAGATCTTGATTTGACAAGTATAATCTGGTTTTTATCATCTCTTCCCATAGTTCATCTTCCTCTCTTCTCTGATCTAATATGACTGGGTGCATGTCAATTTGATTGATGTATAAATATAAGCAATACCCATTATTTTCTCTAGCTTGTAAAAAATAATAATAAAGATTTCAAAGCAACAAAAGAAATGACAAATATTGAACTCTACTTGTGAGAAACCTCTCTTCTCCAGTCAAAGCGGGAAATATCTTTCTGAAAATCAGTGAACAAATAAATATATTTATAGCTAAATATTTTCATGAGTTTCAATTTGGAGGTACTGAGTAACTTGGAGTTGAACATTTTCTTGATATTATGAAGGAAGTGACACCTCGAGAAAAGTTAATTTATGATGACAGTGAACAACAAGAGGAATTTGATTCAGAAGGTGACACACGAAGGAGATGTGAGGTTATCTCATGAAAACAATGTGGATGAGGAGCATGAAGAATCACAAGCTAACTCTCTCCAAGTTAGCAAGAGAAAGAGTAACCTCAAATATATAAGTGACTAGTTATCTCTTATTTTATGAAGTTTTTATTGGACCAGTTTTGAAAATATTTTTTCATGGGTTGAAGACCAATGGAAATTGGGAAAATAAATGAAAATGTGTGTTTTACAAATTTGTGGATTGGTTGAATATGAAGATTATGGAGGAATTTCTAGTGAGAAGCCCTCAATACAATACGATTTAGCTAATCCAAAGTTGGTGAAAAGAGCCCCATGACAAGAAGAAAACCAAAAGTTTGTTATTGAAAAATAGGAGACACGATTGTCTCATGCAATCAATGAGGGAAAAGGGCTATATTGTGAAGACAATTATGAAGCAGATTACATAGGAATACCTCAAGCAGAGCCATGCCCATACATGGATGAGAAGGCTTATGTAAATAAAGTCATAGTTTTGTGGAGCAATGACAACAGTATCATCTACGAAGTTGCAGGAGATAGTGGGAGGGTTCACAAAGAAATTCATTTTTCTGATGAGAGAAAGACCCATACATTTCCAGAAGAAAGTTAAGAAATAGAAATTTTTTTCCATGATATGTTTTTTGTATATGTAGGTGTGGCCAAAATTTAGAATTTTGGAAATAGTAGAAATTTGCCTTTTATAAGACTAACAAAGGATTTGCCATGGAAACCATGTACTGTAGGGATGAATGAAGAAATATGGAAGAATAATATTACAATTCTTGTATAATACATGTTGAGGAAGAGAAGTACTACATAAAATGTAAAGGTGCAGGATGTAAAAACAAAAGTTGTGAGGAGTAACAAATGAGCAGAACATTTAGTAAAGAAAGAAAAAAAACTACTAAAATCATAATTGAATATGCAGAGGAGGGACAACAATGTTTTAAAGAGAAGAAAACATGAAGGAGCATGAGACAAGTCTATCTCATGACGATTTATTTCATTTACAAGTAATAAATAAGTGTATCATTTTATCTTAAAAAAGAGCTATTTGTTTGGAAACATATATTTTGTTGGGGGAAACGGCGATGAGGAATTTCGTTGTTATAGGTATGTTCAATATGTGAGTTGTCTATTCAATATGTGAAATCGTACATTATTGGAAAATCTTGTGCACGATAAATAGTAGAGATAATTTAAACCAACAAGGGAGATGCAACATGTATGAGGAAGAAGGCAGAATTACCATGAAGGTTGACGAAATTATTATGTTGAAAAAAGGAGTACCTCAGGTATGATACAATGGAAAGGAAACAATGAACAATTTTAGCACTTGGTTGGCTAGAAAAGGATACATTAGCATGGTAGATGTAAATCAATTTCAGAGTAGAATCCGAGATTAAATAAGGAAGAAGGAACCCAATATCAAACTCATTATGCAAGGTTTCCTTCCCAAATCCAGTGGTGGAGTGCAGAACTAAGTATGGGACCTCGGAAAATTGAAGTCAAAGTTCAAAAACACCATGAACATATATGTGAGCACTAACAACACTTAGTTTGGGATTCTTGAGGTATTAATAGATTAATGACATTTGGATAATATTTCAAACATATTCAATGTGGGGAGTGTCATGCACGATCATCACCTTAGGAAGAAACCGTTTATTTTTTATTTTTTAGGGTCATGTAAATTTTGAAGGGGATCTTATTTCCCGCTGTTTTATTTTGTATTAAGATAATTTAATGTAAGGATAGGTTTCCTTAATTCCAAAATATTCAACGTTTAGAATATTCTTTTTGGGTGGGCTTATGTAAAGATAACAAGTGTTCGATTAGTTGTTAGGAAGTTTTAGAATGGTGGGTAGTTGTCCATTTATGTAAAGATAACAAGTGTTCGATTAGTTGTTAGGAAATTTAAGAATGGTGGGTAGTTGTCGAAATATTATTTGTCTATAAAGATATTTTTTTTGAGTAGTGTTAAGTGTACATAAGTTATGTGTGTAGTATAAGAGAAGCATCTCCACAGTAAATTTTGAGAAAGGGTTAGACAGAAGTTCCATAAATATCTTTGTACATATTCCTATATTAAGAATCAATATCATTTTTCCTTTAGTCAACTCTATGCATCTGTGCGTAAATTTTTCGCATAGTCTCTTTGTAAATGAGGGTCTGTTAGTCTGATATTTAAGCATAATTGTCCCTTAAATTTATCTCCATAAATATATCCAAGGAAGGAATCGAGTGATGCGACTATGTAGGATTCATCAAATCCCTATACATGGTCGCTTATCCAATTAAGAAAGGAGAAAATGCATTGTTTATTATCGTTGTATGTGTGATTGTGACTCTATGATAGAGCAGACTCTGAAACCATAAAAAACCATCGAAAGTACTTGGTCTCAAGGGACCGTCTATTTTCTTAGGAGGGAAGTATATGATAAAGGGAGTCTAGTTGCAATAAATAAAAAAATTAAAGTTTGGTCTCAATGATATTGTCTTCTAGCTCAAAATCAAATTCACTTAAGAAGGTCGCACGACATAAATGTTTACAATAAAAGAAAATTGCGAGTAACTTTAAAGCAGTAGGTTAAGTCTACAAATAAAACCATAAGTTCCGTGACAACATAGTAGGCCTTTAGAGGAGTCGAGGTGCGAAGCGGAAATTGAAAGGGAGGAAGGTCGACCTTCCGACTCCACATCGGGGTCGACTTGCACTCCAGCTTAGCGGGGATTACAAGGATACAAACGTTTAATTTCGAGATGTGATTATAAAATATATTTAAATAAAGAGAAGGGTGGATAATAAAAAGTCATGCCAATAAGTTTAAATTAAATAAGAGAAGAAGGTTGGTGGCACCATGAACACAAATTTCATTATTATTTTAGCTCTGAGATCGAAATAAAATAATATAGAGGAAATATAAATTACGAATCATTTATGTGTATTTAGAAGGGACCCCACCACTATAGTCATGGTGATTTGTGTGGACAAAAAAAGAAAGAGAAGCCTCAACATAATAGAAGGATTCTCGGTAAAGTGAAAGTCGACAATCAAAAGGGTCTAATATCTTTTTTTTTTTTTTTTTGGTAAAGTTTAGTAGTTCTTTTATATATATTTTTTATTATAAAAATAAGGTTTGAAAATATATTATTAGGTTTCAATTTGTCTATAGGAAAGCAGGTTTGTTAGCCGTCTGAGTGAGAAATATGGCATCCAAAACATATACATCTTTAGTCTACTTCGTATTTTCTTCAAATAAATAATATGAGTATATGTATTTGGAATCATATACATAAAATAAACATAAAATATATCTGCTATCATTATCAAAAAGTAAACTTATGCTAATCATTTCTCAATCATCATCTGACTCGACAAGAGTCGGGTCTTTGACATTAGAGCTAGGCATATCAACATATAAGTGGCTCAATGTTTTCTTTTGTTCATTGATTTGCTTGCTCACAAAATTATTTGCTCTCTTCCCTTTGTAGCTAGGTCTTTCATTGAAAAACTAAAAGTGAAAAGTTTGCTTATCATTCTTATTTTGCATTTAGGAATTTCTACATACATCATCGCGGTACCATTCAAAGGCAAATTGTTAAGCAAGATCAACATAAAATTAATATCAATTTATCTAAAAATGCATTGGAACCATAACGATAACATTTAGAAGGTCTAGGCTAGAGACGTGTTCCAGCATCGTAAAACATAGCAGCTGTCGTTAACTTGTCTGCGATACATTCCGAGTGTGATATCTCACCCCACGTACATAAGTATATCGTAGCACGTCCCTTGGGGCGGCGTTACAGTACGATAAGTATATAGGTGGTGCTCTCACTGTGCGGTTTCGCATTAGACAGCGCTATTACGGACTTGGGCCTCCACGTACCTTCGGTTATATTTGGGAGGACAACTTTTAGGTGCTATCCATCCATAGTGAACCGAGTCGGCCGCCTTTAAATTGTGATACACCGAACACAGCATTCGGGGAGATTGCCTGCCCGTACTTCTTGGCTTGCCAGGAGGTATTCTGCAGTTCACAGTTTACTAGTAAACCCTTTTGCCTAGCATTACCCTCTTTTTGTTTATTTATTTTTGGTTAAAATTAATTAGCAATCATGGAAGAACATAATCCTACCCCCCGTCGTTCGCGTAGATTAGCTTTAAAACCACCTTTACCACTAGAAGTTACTTCTAGTAGGCGAAGGCGATCAAAATCTGCCCAACAGTGATGTTGATGTTGTGGATGATATTACTTGATGCTTCATGATGGGTGTTCTTTCTCACTTTCACATAATCTTGTTATAGCGTCTGCTTGATTCTTTTGTTGCTATGGTCATGTTAGGCATTAATTAATTGTCTTCAATGTTCAATATGTGAAGAGTGCAAATGTTCCCTTGATGCAGTTTAAATTCAGGCACAATAGACTGCTGTTATGCACCATGTTTCCCTGGCTCCTACATATTGGAATATGCCCAAAATGATTTTGGAGAGTGATATCCATTCATGGAAGGATATTTGAACTCGTCTTTCATGGAATTTTATTTGCACTTGTCTTTCATTCTCTCATGAACCAAGTGAAATTTCTTGGGGAATTTCTAATCAACAAGTTTTAGGAGTTTGTGTCAGATTTGGGTAGACTCGTAGAATGATTAGCTTGTGGCTGCTATAAACTCTTTTTGTCAACCCATGGATGTATGGGTTAAATTTGCACTTGATTTGTAGTTTCCAATGATTTGACACTAAGAATCATTGGCTGACTGTGGTGATTCGTTGACTTCTTTTCTTCTTTTTTGCCCCTTTCCCTTAGATGGTCATTCATGGGAGGGGAAGTTCCAGTGAATGTATGATTTGTGGTGTGCATTTATCTATTGGTTAACTCTTTGGTAACATCCCATGATTGTTATTTCAATGGAACTTGGTTAAATAAAAAACACTAAGTGCTAATTAGGAGTTTTAAATGTTTGATACAATAACTAATTTTGCTTTATAGGATCCCAAATGTGCTTTTTTGGGCCTGAAACTTTACATGGCACCCGTGTGTTTACAAATCATGGAAAACATTTGAGTCTTTTTAGGTTATTTCATGGTCATATTGGACGTGTTTCACTATGGAAAGGAAATTATGGTCAACAGGAGGACAATGTCTTAAGGGATTTCTTTCCATTGATAAGTAAAAGAATCACTAGTAACTGACTAGTTTCCTTCCTCACTTTTATCATGGAAAATGATAGAGGATATGTTTCAACTTCTTATAACCAATTCTTTACAACTTAAGGGAGAGGTGTTTTGGAAAGGATGATTAAATTTATTGTAATATTTTGTTGTTTTGTTTAAAGCTTTCAAGTGTTCATTAGGTGATTTGGAGATATGATTTAATTTAGTGGAAATTTTTTTTATATTTTATATTTGAATGATGTTCTTTGTTTTATAGATGATGACTCATGATGTTATTGTTTTGTGTATAATGATTTATTTTTGCTTTTGGGCTTGGGCCTTGGCACAACATTTTAATAAAAAATTGCATAATGGTTTTTGTGAACATTACACTTATTTTACTTTGAAAGATACTTACAAATCTAGTAATTCTCAACTCTTGGAAACTATTGATGCAGGTTTCTAGATCGATTTGAAATTTTACTTCTGGAATATTCAGTGAGATGTCAAAATCTAATCTCGGGAAGAAACTATCAAGGCAAATTGATGTATTATCATACTTTAAAAAGTCTCAATCCAAGAATACACATTCTCTTCATGCTTCAAGCTCCTTTGAACAATATATTACTGAGAGAGATGTTAACTCTTGTGAAAATGCATCTGATATCCATATGATGGATGAAATAATGGGTTCCTCAAGTGATCAGGGTGACATAAATGCAGTTTCAACAGAAATTAATGATGAAAATGTTAAAGATATTTCCTTGGAAGGTGACACAAACAATTCACGGAAAAGGAAAAAAGGCCAGTGGACCATAGGGAGAAAATTCCAAGATGATTGGCTCTCAAGTTTTCCATTTATTGAAGAAATACCTTCTACAAATGAGGATTTACGAGAAGTTAAATGTCTTGCATGTAGTTGGAAAAGTTGCAAGGTAGTGAAATTTCAAATGAAGCTAGATACAGTACAAAAGCATGCAGGAAAGGTTTATGAAAAGAAAATTGTAGATGGTAAAGAGAAATCTATTGTCAGATGGAAATCTTTGGAGGAATGCCAACATAGCCAATGTGTGGAAGAATACAAAAAATATTTAATAAATAAGAAGAAACTTGAGGCAAGTGGAGGAACCATCATATCTCAATTTGAAAAGACGATGGAAAGAAGTTTGTTATCCAAGACGATACAATTGAGAACTGTATTTCACATCTTATGTAAAGGTCGTCCTATGACAGATTATCCAGATCAGATGAAATTCCTATCTTTTCTTCACGTGCCAAACTTTCCATCTTCTCATTGGTCCGTAACTAGTGGTTGGGAATGGGCAAGATATCTAGCTCAACTAGAAATTGATGATTTGAAACAGGAGATTGCAAATGCTAGGTTTTTGGCATTGTCTTTGGATGAGGTTACAGCTATTGATAATACTTCATGGATTTGCATGAGCATTTATATGGTTAATGACCATATTAGGCATTCCTATCTACTTGGTATTAAAAAGATGAGAGAGACTTCTACAGCTGAAAATATTTATGAACTTGTTCTTAATACTTTGAAGGAAAGTGGTATGGATCATTTAATGATTGCAAAAAAGTTGGTATGTGTTGGAGCAGATGGAGCATCGGTAATGCAAGGACAAAGGAATGGTCTTTGTGTTCGACTACAACTATCATCTTCGCCATATATGATTAATATTCATTGTATGGCTCATAGGATGAATCTTGCATTTAAAATAGTAAGCAAGTTTCCATTAGTTTCAAAAGTTGAAGATCTTGTATGTGAGACTCATGCATACTTTTCTCGTAGTCCCAAACGATATTTAAAGTTTCAACAATTTGCATATGGTGTTACGGATGGAAAAAAACTACTGAAAGATGTTGATACAAGATGGATCTCATTAAATGGACCAGCTCAAAGACTATTTAGTGAGTTCAAATCTTTGGTAGGGTTGATGTATGAAAATCGCTACAATGTAGACAAAGCTCAAGATCTTCTTTTTCGACTAACTGATATAGAAACATTATTGACATTGGTTGGAATTCTTCCTATGCTACATGAAATGAATGTCCTCGTGAAAATGTCTCAGAATCGCACAATGTATATTGCCGAATACACAAATGCGAGAAAGTCAGCATGCCTTGCATTGGATAATTTGTATATGATGCCAGACTCTTTTACTGGTCCAGAGTTTACAAGTTGGACTAAGATCATCGATATAGAAAATACTGAATTTTTTTTGATGTTTGATGAAAAAGGGATACTATGTATCACAGTGCATGGGTATATGGTCCCCTTTCATTATATTAGTAAGACAGGACGAATCACCAAATATTTCCCTGTGTCAAGAGACCAATTTGATAATATTGTTGTCTCAGTGAGACAAAATTTGATAGAAATTGCAAGATCACTATCATCAGAGATAAGAGAACGATTTCCTCGAGATGAATTGTTGGAGGCCATGTGTGTGGTATACCCTCAATATTGGAACAATTGTCAATGTTCAAGAAATTTAAAAGTCGATTTTCAAAAGAGATTAAAATGTTTAGTAGACCACTTTTGCAAGAAAGTCTCGATACATGGAGAACAGATTGAAGGTATTTTAGATTCATCAAAATTGTATCAACAAGGTGGACGCTTTGCTGAAACAATGTGCAAGCAATATCCTTTTTTGGAGAATCCTAATGAAAACAGTGCTATAACAAGATTATGGAATACTTTAAGTGCTAGCCAATACCTGCAAGAAAACATATTAGAATATTTTAAATTAGCAGATTTGTCTCAAACCATGATTTTGGGATCAGTGGAGGATGAGAGAATGTTTAGTGCACTATCATTTTTGAAGTAAAAGTTGAGGAACAAGCTTGATAAACATGTGGTTACATGTTTAAGATTATATATAACAAAGTAGACGTTGACAATTTTCCATATGAAAGAGCACTAGCGCTTTGGCGATCAGATTGTGATAGAAGGGGAGAAAACAATATAACAAATTTATCTAATGAACTTGATACAGAACATAATGTTTTGGAGGCTCATAATGATAGTACATCTGGAGAAGATCATGTTCACAATGTAGAAAATGATGACCAAGATGACAATTGGGAAATTGAAATACCCTAGGACTCTTATTTTGGTATACATGTTCCGTTGATCATGCAAGATTACTACATGTCAAATTGAGGTAAAAATGGGTTCTATATTTTGTATTTTTCATTGTAACGTTGCAGCTACATTTCTTTCATGTGTGTTATTTTAAGATTGATGTTTCATATTTAATCCTTACATTGTTTGCTTCTTATTTGTGACAGGAAATGAAGCTGGATTTGATGATTTTGGGACCTATTTTCACATAGATGGCGTTTGACTAGTATTAAATGATAAATAACTAATTTAACAAGACTAATGCAAAGCATAAATGGGCTCATTCAAGTACATGAAACTACCTTGATGTCTAGCTTTGACATCTTAGAAAATTTTAATGGTATATATGTTCCTTGTGTTTGGGGAATTTTGCTGAGTTTCGAGTTTTATAATTTCTTGGAAAATAATTATTGATATTTGGAAAATGTGTGATTTTATATTGGTATTGGAAATGAAGCTAGTTTTGATCTTTGATTGGAAATGAAATCAGATTTGATGAAGTTGGGACCTATTTCTTTTCACATAGATAGTGCCATAGTATTAAATGATAAAAAAGTAATTTAAGAAGTCTAACGCTAAGCAACAATGGGCTTATTCAAGTAAATGAAATTGTGTTAATGTCTAGCCTTGATATCTTTGAAAATTTTAGTGGTTTGTTTGTTGCTTGTTTAGAGGATTTTGTTGAGTTTGAAATTAGTCTCTTGAATGCTTATGGTCCTCATATCATGCATATATCGATAGATCGATAGATCGATAGATCCAGTTCTATTATTATAATCATTATTATTTTCTTTATATATTTGGTGGTTTGAGGAAAGATATTTTATTTCCTTTCACTTTGTGGCATGATTTCGACATCTTCAGCTTTTAGAATATAGTAAAATATTTTTCTTATTATAAATTTTTCTTGGAAAAGAATTATTGAGAGTTAGGTGCAAATGCACAATGTTGTGTAGCATTAGTGTGATAAATATGGGATAGTGCAAAGCATAGTTTTGAAGATTAGTCTAAGTTGACTCGTACCTAATCAACTCAGTCAAGTTGATTGTTGGTTGAACGACTAATTGTTGGTTCAATGGACAGAAGGTCTTGCAGAAAAAAATACCAAAGGGAAAAATGGAGCCCATCATGGGGTACTCTTTGTAATTCTCCACCACTTCTACCTTTCCTCAAACTCCTCTCCAACCTCAATATCAGTGCTAGTAGTAGCATGAAAAACAACACTACGCTTAGCAGAACTAGAAGAACGTGTTTTCCAAACTACAGGAGAACTACTTCTCTCACGAGTCACCATGTGCCATGCTTGGTCTCAGTGGTTCTCTTCCTTCTACTCCTGGTTCAATTACCATATCTTCATTGGAACCAACACTCCGAACTCCACTAGACAATGATTCACCATTTTGTAGTAGTGATTCGCCATTTGTACTGGTGATTCACCATGATTTTATAGGATAATATAATCTCGTGAGAGATTCGCCAAAAAATTATATATACATATTATATTATTAATAAAATCGCCTTCCATTTTTCCTATGTATCATGGGGATTCGCCTATTTTTTATATATATAAATTTAGGGGGGTTCTTAAAATTATCCCTGTTTGGCTGTCTTATGAAGATCATCACTAACAATGCACATGCATTCAAATCTAAGAGGCTGATCATTTTTTGTCATCAATATCACATTACACTTGGACACTCTACTACTTACTATCCACAAGGTAATGGTCTTACTGAATCTTCCAACAGAAGCATTGTGAGAATTATTAAGAAGGTGCTGCAAGAAACTAAAAAGTCATGGCATCTGAAGCTGAAGTATGTTCTGTGGGCTGATAGAGTGTGTACAAAATGGTCAATTGGTACTTCACCTTCTAAGTTGGTGCATGGAGCTGAAGCCATTTTTCCTACATCCTTGGGAGTTCCTGTTATGAAGCTATTACAAGGATTAGATGAGTAGCCAAATGAAATTCAGAGGAGAATAAAACAGTTGATAGCTCTGCAGGAAAAAAGTGAGGAATTCTATAACAACAATCATCAATCTCAAAAAAAAATTAAGAAGACATTTTACAGGAAGGTAAAAGAGGAAAACTTTCAGATTCAAGATGTGGTATTGAAGTGGGAGGCAAAAATTGAAGAAAAGGGGAAACATGGTAAGTTTGAGAACATCTGGAAAGGTCCATTCATAGTAGCTGCATTCCATGACAACAACACTTACCT
Source organism: Pinus albicaulis (assembly GCA_034641835.2). Classification (NCBI taxonomy): domain Eukaryota; kingdom Viridiplantae; phylum Streptophyta; class Pinopsida; order Pinales; family Pinaceae; genus Pinus; species Pinus albicaulis. The sequence continues at coordinate 1,426,856,777 of CM076575.1, read as the reverse complement.
ACTGTAGGAGATGGATGGACAAACTTGTGCTGGAGGGCTTGTCAATGGTAGATTTTTGAAGCAATATTCCTCTTAATTTCTACTGATATTTCATTCCATTGTATATATTCCATTTTGTTATGTTTTTCTACAAATAAAGACAAGATAATCATCAAGCTTGAGCCCGAGGAGAAGGCCATTAGATTTTGAAGAAAGCTTGGCGAATTTCAGAGTTTTTATTTCAAAGAAGATGGATAACACTGGAACTACAGGTTCTTTGGTGTACCACAATGGCACACCATCCCAAGTGGAGCCACTCTTGTGACTCAGAAAAAATTGAAACAATATTTTACATGGTCATAGAGTTCATTTGTCAAAGGTATGATCATAGAGTTTATTTTTCACAAGTTGGTATAGGAAAATTAAAATTTTTTCATCTTTAACCTATCCTAAGTTTCAAACCCACCACCATTTATATCATGTCCCATCAATCATCATTAGGTGTCAGATTTATTTTCCCAAGCGTTCAAATTCAAAAAGGAAACTTAAGCTAATTTTACATATTTTCGTAGCATTTTACACTATGAAATAACAATTTTCGCTAGGAAATTGCCTAATAGTTTCAGAGAAAAACTGTCAGGAAATGAACTAGCTATGCTAAAAAAACAATTTTCCTATTTTTATTGTCAAACTTGAGGTGAAGTGTTAGTTCATCATTGGAGGAGTTAGGGTGGATGTCAATCGAGTCTGTTAGGGTTAAATCAAGGTACAAATTTCATGTCTGAGGTCATCATTACCGTTTTTAGCATGCATGTGTCATGATTAAGGCACGAGTTGTCATCGAAACCATAAAACCTTACTCAATTGAGTATTTTGTCATTTTGCAGTTCATCTTTTCATGTTATTGAGTTTTGTAGAGCTGCTTCACCAATCCAAGTAGGTTGCTGACATTTTCAAAAGATGCATGTGTCATTGATCAAGCGAGCCTGAGAAGATATAAAGTCACCATGGCTGCAAGGAAGAATACCAACAAAGGTGGTCACTGACATAGGTATGAGCCAATGGACATGAATCTGCTCAACGAATACCCAATTACCATGGAGTTATTCAGAAGAATAGGTTGTTCGGAATTCTGCCAAAGGCTACACGGTTGTCATCTACAGGTTTCTAAATACTTTGCTAATATTTTCAGTGGAACAACTTTAAAGGTGGGAATGCTAAATCTCACAGTAACACTAGAAAACATTGCAACAGCAACTGGAATCCCTAGGGGAGGGGAACAATGGTTCAAAGGCATCAATTTCACCATGTAGGACTGCAAAGAATTCATCAAACTAGAGCATAGTGAAATTGATCTCACAAATGCTATCCCAAGGATATATATGAAGGACAACTACTCAAAGCTGTTGCTAATCATTCAGAAGTAATTCACCTCTAAAGGAAGGTTTCACATCGTATAATCCTACGACCTTAGGGTTCTGCTGTATTTTGTGGGTAAGAGATCTCTTGAATTTCCCTTTTACTTATACATAAGTCTAAATAAAATGTCAGATAAGGTCCAAGTTAAAAAAGAAGGAAATGAAACTTCTCTCTTCCACCATGGTTTAATTAAGTTGTTGGAGTTAGAGGAGTTGAAGAGATTAGGTAGATATTGGACATACTTTTTGTTCATGAGTGGTTTTGAAGTAGATGTTGTCACTCGTAAAAGAGCTCCCAAACCTAGAGATACTTCATCAGCAACAGTGGTAGATCAGTTAGAACCAATGAGCATGGAGACAGAGCCTTTGCAGAATATTGACACAACCAAAGCTACACCTGCAAATTAGAAGCCAACAGTGAGCAAAAAGGACAGCAAGAGAGTTACTAGTAGCCAAACACTGGTTAAGGGTAACTTAGAGGACATCTTGCATGCCATTGATATTGAAGAAACTCCCATTGTCCAAGCTCAAGACATAGATGAGGGAGGAAGGAATCTTAAGAAAGGAAAAACAACTAAAAAATTAGAGTTTGTAGACGATGATTCTGGATTCATGTTTCAACCTAGAAAACCAATGACCAGGCATTCTATAAAGGTCACGAAAAGTAGCAAAGAGATTCAGAAGGTCAGTGAAACTACTCAGTCACCACCAAGAATCATAGAACTTTCCTCACCTGCAAAAGAAGAATTAGTCATAAAAAAAATAAGGGTAAAGAGAAAATCGCTGAAAAAATAGAAGTTGAAACCCTTAAGGAATAGTTAAAAGAGGTAGGTGAAGAGATATCAGTCTTGAGGAAAGAGGAAAAGAAGCATAGAGCTAAAAGAGTGCAGTTTGAACAAATGAGGAAGATTTGGGAGGATCAAGTCACAAGTGTCTCAAAGACCTTGGATAACACAAAAAAACTAATAAAGTGGACTCAACCACTAAGAAGAGAGGTCAAGAACATCAAAAAGGTAAACCTACACTTGCAATATAAGAATAGGACATTGAAGGACCAAGTCAAATATCTTCAAGAGCAATTAGAACTGATTCATGAAGAGCTGGAAAAGAAAGGTTTGAAGATGACTGTGGTTGAGGAGCCCATTGCTCAAATGATCATAAATGAGCAGGAAACACCAAAGTAGCAATAATTTGAGATTGAATATTCTTGTAGCTAGAGGTCTGTTTGTGAAGCAGTTTTTAAATGTGCAATTTCTGCACTTTTACACAGTTTCGTAGCGTTCCTCAGGCTTAAAGCCAAGAAAATGCTACGAAAAAACCTGTAGCAACCTTTTTGCTTCTAAAGTAACTTTTTGCAATATTCAAGGAGGGAGATTCATGATGGTGATGTGTCATGAATTTATTGATCTCATGCAACAAAAAAGGAGTGAAGTTATTGGGTGCAGAAGCCACTTTTTCAATGCCACCAATACTCGCCACGAAATTGTCCTATTTTCGTAGCGAGCAATTGTTAAAGGTTTTGGAGCATCTTAATGGCAGTTTTGGACAGCTAGACTCCTCCAACATTTCAAGGGAGATTATCATCAAACACTTATGACTGGAAGGGAGTGTTATGAAGATAGATCATCAGCCAAAGTAGGGTTATGCTCCACAAGTCTAGGAGGGTTTTAAATATGTAGAGTGGTAATGAACTCTATCATGTGTCTTTCGAGCATGTGATACTTATTTTGTAACTATCATGTAACTATTTCACATATAAGTAGAACTATGTAATAAATAGGAGTTAGAGTCCTATTAGGAGATGTTTTGTTTAAGGTGTAGCTGCCAATTTTTTGTTAGAAGTCATGTATTTCAGTTATGTGATGTGTCATAGGAGAATTTGATGGTCTAGCCATCAGGCAAATCATCCTTGTTGTAAATAAATGTCTATTTAAAGACAAAGCATTTTTGTTGTAAAGGGTTGGATATTTTTGCACTAAACTGCTTCTTTTATGTATTTGACTTATATCATTAATACAAAGTGACTTTCTTCTTGACAGACTTGAGATTCTCATGAGGTTTCTAATGTCTTTTTGATCTATATCTTTATTTTTTACCACTTGTAGTAGATTTCATCTCTATTACTCAGAATTCATAATTTTATGCTCTGACTTCCTTTAGTGATGAAATGATTGTGTTATCTTATACTTTATGTGTGAATTGCCTCTGTTAAATACCTCTATCTGCCTCAGCTTCCATGTCAAGAAACTTTTCCACTGAAACTACTGATTGTTGACTCCATAAGCCCAATGGTAGCAAGCTTGGATTCTTTTCAACCTGCAAACATAAAAGACAAGTTACATTTCCCATAGAGTTAGCCATCTAGTACTATCATTATTCAATATCATAAAATCCCCTTGAGAGAGACCTCTCAAACTGAAGAGGCTAAGCTTCAGTTAGAATTGGTTTGAAACAATTACATAGAGTTATTTGATAAGTAGCCAATCAATTACAATTTTTTGATAACAACATGTACAGTGAGAGATCGGTTTGGGATCCTGACATTGAGGGGTCTATTTTGGGTGGCTTGACACAGGTGCATAGCAGCACCCAGGGGTTTGTATCGGATCTGAGCATTGGGTCTCAATTGCATCGGGCCAACAGGGTGGCAGACATATTTGGATTACTTGAGGGCAAGCAATATTGGGGTAGAAGGTCTGCAATATTCCTTTTTTTGTATGACCTATGGCAGGGTTAGGATGGACTTATAGAGTTGGGAGCATATAGGTCACAGATATAGGTTGGTGTCATCAGTGGGCCCGAGGCTTTTTGGAGGAGTTTTGAGGATTTTCTGTGATGACTGATGGAATTCGCATGATATATTCCATCATCCGCACAATTTTCCTTTCCTTTTGACGCATTCCAAAAACATTCAGAAAACTGAGTTATTTTTGGGCTTAACTCAATTAATTACACTCAAGGTGGCATTCTAGGAGGAAGACATGATAGAAAAATTTAATGTAATATCTCGTTGGAGCCAAAGTGAGGAGATCTTTAGGATGGGATGCTGAGATGTGACTTATAGTGTCCAGAGATAGTACCATGGGCAATATACTATTTTCCTTAATTAAAAATGACTTTAATTAGTCGTTTAATTAAAGGAAAAAAAATATTTAGAGGAAAAGGGGACAAAAGTGAATTAAGTGAAATATAATTAAATTAAAGTCACTTTGATAGAGTCGATGGAGAATCTTCTAGAATAATAATAAAATAATAAAATAAAATGCTTCTATAGGATTGGAGATCTATCAATCAGATCTATAAAAGTAGAAGCGAAGGTCATTTGGGGATATCTTGGATTGGATAATGGTCTGTTTGAGAGGTTTGAGAACGTGTATTCTCTACTTCAGTAGTAGCCCCAAGACGGAAACCCTCGGGTGATTTAGAGAGAGTGGGTGAGCACCCATCTCTTCCCTTGGTGGATCCATTCAGGATTCACATGTTGTAGTTATTTCCAGTTTGTTTTGGAGGCTAGTTACGACATTATTGTAGATCTATTTGTGGCCATTTCTTCAACCATATCTAGTTTCTTTACTATCCGTTTATATTAATAAAATAAGACTGAGATCTTCTACATGATTATAATGTTTATTATTCAGTTGCAAGTTATATTTTCCATTTTTCGTAAATACTGTGGTTGATTGTTTATAATGTTGACGACTTGAATTTCTGAAGGTATTTTTACATGGAAATCTTCTAGTGATTGTATGGTAGAAATAAGTTTTGGAAAAATTTATAAAATATCCCATTTGGGATACTACATCCTGTCCTCCGTATTTGGTAGTGGGATTTTTATGAACATATCGCCTTCAATGGGCATGTTTTCTAGGATCAGTGACATATTGATGTATGAATGCACCTTATCTAAATATTTTGGGACCTTTACTAAGGCTTTGCACGATGTTACATATGCATGCAGCCGCGAGATGGGGTATACTATTTCTACTATGTCCTCCTCCATGATGGTTTTAGGCAAGTATTCCATAGGCTTCTTCTGGCACTCTGCAGTAATTAAGCATGACTTTGGGGTCTTTTGATAGGGAAACTTCTGGGACCCCAAGGAAAGCCCTTTCTTAGTTTAGAATGACGTAGGAATCTTGGCATCCTGCGCAGGGGTCTCTTCAGCTACATTGTAGAAGGGGTGGGCTTAGTGATAGTCATGTTTGGCGGAGTAAGGTGACCCAAACCTTGACGTCGCAACTCCTCCTCAAAAATTGGATCAAGGCCAGACATAAGCTTCAGACAATATTTAAAGTGCAGAGAGCACAACATGCAGAAATAGCATAGAAAACAAAGGGAACTAATGAAACCCCTCTGGTCATATTTATAGCGTAGGCATGTCTTAAACGGTCTTTTTTTCATTAATGCAGCGCCATAAATGTTGAAGAAGCTCCAAATCTGGCATAAACTCTTCATTAAATGCAATTTAGCTGCTCCTCCAAATGGTGAGGATGTTGTCTTGTCCAGGATTACTGTTCCAACGGTTATATTCTGGTGCCTATGTGACCCAGTCAACCTTTTGGAGTATCTACCATGAACGTGTCACACCTATCTGCGCATCAGCCATCCTTGCTACACAGGTCCATATTTCCAGCAGCATAGTCATTTCGTGCACGCAGGGAGAGGGTTGTCCCTTTATGGTTTCAATCGACTTCCAATGATATACCCAAGGAGGTCTTCTCCACTTGATGTGGACAGGCATACCACACCTCTGTTTGTGATTTACTTGAAAATATATGGTCCCAACCAATGCATCTTGAATTTCTGTAGGTGGCGCACAAAATTGCTGTCATAAAAAAAAACTAAATCCTCTTATTTAAAAACCTTCTCTCCAATGTGCCTATCATGCCAAGCCTTTTCGCGCTCCTTTTGCACCTGTTTATGGAACCCAAAAATGTATCGACCTCTTACAGTGCGACCAATTGTTCCAATCATTCTTCCATAATATCCTACTCAGCCATATTAGTGAACACTGCAATGTGCAAGCTTGGGACAATATACTCCATCAACATAACAAATTCCTGCCTATACACCATTCTGAATAGTGTCTTTCATATCAGCTTCTTGCATGTAGTTCTCTATGCTCAAAGAAGTGAAAGTATTTGCACATCCCAATCATTTCGATTAGCATTGCATATCTTAGTGACTGCAGTCTCCAATATCTTATTGAAAGATTCCACCACACCATTCTCATGTGAGCGATCTTTTGATGATGAATCTGGAATTCTTCCATTAGAGCTTCAGAAGTTTCATTCACAAAGTGTATACCTAGATATCTTATCAAAATATTAGGGCACTAAAACCAAGTCAATATGTTCTCGCAAAATTAAGTGAGCGACTGTGTCTACACTACAATCCTTCACAGGCTTAGCCTCAACCCATCTGGTTACATAGTATGTCACCATGATTATCTAGCACACAGATGTCTTATTTCCTGGAGGGTTGACAGGACCAAAAAAATCAATGGGCCATTTTTCAAAATCTTGCAACACCATTTGTGGGTGCAAGGGCATCTCATCTCTCTGCAAAGGTTCCCCGTCCATTGGTGTAATGTTCCTTCTCCGAGAATTTCTGCAATATGGGCCAGAAGGATGCTGTATAAGGAAGCTAATGCAAGAATAAGATGAAAAGGGACATGGATCCATTTGTTTACCCTTCATACATTACAGTCCCAGAATATCAGCTCAAATAAATAACCCTAGGTGGGTTATTCAGATCTCCCACTCCTAGGTATCTCAAACAATGCTCAAAAGGGAGAGCAACATCAATACATGAACTCCAACAAGTAGCAGCAGTGAAACATCAATACATATGGTACAAGAAGAGAGCATAGCCATTATATTATATTTATCTATAAATATATATACAATAACTTGAGGAAAGACCTCTCAAGATAGGCCAGATCAGCCCCAAGACAGATGTACATGCAAAAGTGAAAGTGCACAACTACAAAACCCAACAACAAGCTATGACTGCGTAGTCCATAGTAAGAAATGACTGAAAATTATATAGACACAATGATATAGAAATAGCAAGCTCAAATAAAGTGGGGGAGCAATATCTCAACCCCAGAAAACAATACTACAACAATCTTCCAAGGGATTGGTCAAAATGTACAAATTGGCAAAATTTCAGAGTGCAGTGTAGTAGCTGCAACTCAATAACAATAAAAAAATGGAGAAGGATAGAAATACTAAAAAATATGAAGAAACCTCCTCCAATGATCTTCAAAGTGAAAGGCTTCTTCCTTCACTGAAGATTACACCCTCCAATCCACAGTGTGAACCCCTCCTGCAAGTGCCCTATGAAAATAACACAATATGGGGAAGAGACTGTGCTGGGAATGAGATGAAACATATGGCAAAATGCCAAAATATGCAATGAAGCTCTGGGATCTTCCTCATTGATCTCCCAGAGAAATAATGAGCTCCTCCTCTGCAAAAATAGCTCCAGAAGTGGGTGGTAATGAATCCTCACTGCAACCCCCAGCAACTCAGCGTTTCTGCCCAGCTGGAAAACGCTATAGTTGAAGATGGTTACCTTGGCCTCAAGCCTGGATGTGAGGTGAATGAAGAACATGTCCTCCAAAGCTTCCCAATGAAGGAGAGGAAACTCCTAAACAGAAATCTCCCTTGTGCTAAGCAACATAGCTATCCGAGTTGAACAACTGGAGAGAGCAGACCAAAATCAAAATCTCAAACATAATGAGAAATGGCTCTCCTTCCCCCTTTTATGCCAAGAGGAGGCTTCCTTGTCATGGACCCCACCCATTAGGTTGTATCTCATCAAATGATATTCCTCCTATCAAAACTGAGTTGTCTTCTCATGCAAGCTACACCTCTTTAGGCAGCACTGTTGACCTGGTCACACTTGACCTAGTCTTCTTGTATTTTCCCCTTTTCACACTAGGAGATGACAAATAAGCTACTTCAGTGACCCCTTTGCATATTACGAGTGTTTATTATGCTTCTTCATGGTCCCCCTTACCCATTTTATTCTTTTTAATAAAAGGAAAACAAAATTAATGTTCCAATTAACTTAATGAGAATTTTGGAACATTACAGTCCTCCCCTCCCAAAGATTGCTTGTCCTCAAGCAAGTGCAAGGGTAGTCTGATTCCTCTTCTCCTCTCCTACAAAATCCTTGTATGATGATCTCCTCCAAGAAATAGGATGCTATCTCATTAATAAATTTCCCACCTTGCTCCTCCTCAGCATCTAAATTAGCTACCAAGCTATCATCATGAAAAAGGGAGGTGCTCAAGAGAGTGGAAAATTGATGTATAGAGGTCCTCCCAAGGCATGGATTCTGAAATGTGTTGGGATACATTCTCCCCATGTGTTTCCTCCACCCCCAAGCAATCAAACATGCAAAATGAGTCACCTTCCTACTAGGTAACCCCTGGAAATCATCCTCCACCTTGGGCTCATGTAGAATAGGTGGGCTGGAAATCTAAATATGGTAGGCTTCATAGCCTACCCCATGCTATCCTCTTCTCCACTTATGATAGGTGTGGAGTGAAAGCTGAACTTGGGCTGCAGTAGTGTTGCCCTGAAGTGGCAAGATGAAGTCTAGATCTCCAAGGATATCTCCTCCAACGTTGTAAATCAAGCTGGCCCAAATAATCTCATATGTGATGAGTTGGAAGTCATCATCATATGGTTCACCTCATGGGGAAAAAAATATCTTGTCATGGTGACCATATCTTCTTCTGTACTCCCTTAGAGCATGTGCTGAAAAGAGTATGGAGGTCTTCTCCCCCCAAGGGCACATCCTCCCAATGTGTCTCTCCCTCCTTATGATACATGTGGGGCTACTGCTGATACATGGATGAAACATAATGGTCTTCAAGAGAGACCCAAGCCATCCCATCTAATCCAACACCCATGGGGTGCCTCCCCAAAGAGCTCAAGCTCTCCAAATGACTCCTCTCAATCGAAGGAAAGAGGTGTAACATGGCAATCAAGGCTGACCCACTTGTTCTTCTGAAATATGTAGCGTGAGAAGTATGGAGAACCATACTCCCTATGGGCATCCTCAACTCTTGTGCCAATCCTCCAATGGTTCTTCCCTTGCCCAACATTCTACTAGCAGAATATGGAAGCATAAATCTGTGAGAGCAAGGAGGTGAAACATAGCTCCACACATGTAACCAATGTAGGGCATCATTGTCCTGCCTCAATATATAGTGAAAAAAGTGTCCTTTCAGCCACTTTTTTTCTGCCACATTCATCCTGCAAGATGATATCATGATCAAGACATAACTTGGTACTAGTGGTGCACACCGAAAATCTTGTGGCTTTCCTCCACAATCCACCAATAAGATGGCCATCATAATTGATCATAATTACAACAAAACATAATGTGTAAGAATGAAATATCCTCCTTGATATGATATGCTACTCATAAAGATAAGAGAGTGCAAAACATAAAGCAAATAGTTACCTCCCTCATCATGTACTGCGGTCTTTGAGCTGAAATGGCTCAAGTGAAAATTCTTCCTTACTACAATAGAGTAGGGAAGTGCTTGTGCCAACCATCCCATCATCTCTTGGGCTGTGAATCTATCCATATGCTGATATACATCCATTAGGATGCCCTCCAAAGTGGACTCCTCCATCAATAAATAGTATACATAAGAGTGCATGAAAGGAGAATCCATAAATGTTGCATGTAGGTATCTCCCCTTGTTCTTGGGAACCCAAGCCAAGAAGATCAAAATATAGTAAGGGATTCTCCCATCCATTACTCCCTCATCCTCATCTCCTACATGCCTCCAAGGTACATCACTCATGAAGTGGTCTTGAGAACACTTCAACAAGTAATCCCATCTCTTAAGTGACAGCACTGCTGGCCTGTGGAGTAGGGCCACTGTCATATCAAAGCTCAACTCTTTGACATGGATCTTGTTAAAGACTTTACTCAATATGTTATTGCACATATAGAGTCCCTCCCATGAAGAAGGTACAACTTGGGCATATAAGAACAAGGAGCAACCCCTTTGCACTATGCTAGTGCCTCCTCCTTCTCCTGCAATATCCGAATACAATCTGAGCAACAAGAATGTTTGCTGCTCCTCCATACTCCCACCATAAAAAATATGTGATGGTGACATAATGAGTGGTAAGAATAATTCCATCTCATCATAATGCACCCACGCTATTTTATGCCCCATGGTGTAAGTATCCTACCAGTCCTCCTCCTTCTTCACATCCCGTGAAAAATGGCAGATCTTGTGCTGGCCAAACTCTCTCAGTAGTAGCCAATGCAGCATTGCCTCTTGCTTTCCTATGTCATAGATTTGAAAGAGGCTCACCATCCTCTTACCTTCCATCCACATCCACTCAACCCCTTGTGGATGTCTCCCTTCATCCTGCATCTTGGTATCCCCCCAACGAGGGCTACCATCTTCTAAAAACGGATTTTGGCCTTTGCATTTCATGGGACATTGAAATACAATCTCTTCCATGAAAAAGTTTCCAAAACCCAACCACAATGGTGGTGCACAAAACATCAATGGTGTATGAAGATGATGGCACAATGCAGTGAATTTTTCTTGCTCTAGACAATCAGCATGCAAAGATATACAATCCTTCATGAAAGATAAAAACTTAGGCATACCTTGGAGAGATTTGGAAGAACCTTGTGTTGTTGCAAGAGTTTCTTCCTCAATAGTGTTGGCTGCCTCAATTACCGAAGATGAAGGTTGCTTCTCCATCACTATGACAGTGCTGGTATGTGCCTCTTCAACTAGTGGTGAGGGATCCTCCCTCTGTTGACCAAATATTCTGATCAATATTTTAGAAAAATCAGCAAGAGTAGAAACCCTTGCATGACCCCGATGGCTAAACCACCAAGTATTTGCTTCACCCTCAAGGTGTAGTGCTGGAAATTCTACAACCTCTATGTCTACTATAGGATGTAGCAGAAAGAAAGCCTCTAGCTTCTTCACCCAAACCTCTACTACACATGTGAGTGATCCATCGAATGTGGACAATAGAAATCTATTGCCTCTCATCATCCCATAGATATGGGGTCTTCTCTCTTCTTTTTTCTGAATACACTGCAGAAAATATGGAGTCTCTTGGAAGGTTCTATGGTTTTCTCAGTATTCAATAAGATATTCACTTAGAATCTCGAATTCCAAGTGTTTTTCATGCTCCATTTTTCCTCCTTGGTGAGAGTAGGAAGTGCATGGTCCTTCCTCTTCTCCTTTTTCAGTCTTCTCAACCTCCTTGGAGAGGTATTTGCTGGATCTAAAAATTGATGAGAGAAATATCATCCTTTGCATCATCTTGACCTCTTCTATCTCTTTGATTCAAAATTCACAGGCTGAGCCAAGTTCGAAGCTCTGATACCGCTGTAATGTTCCTTCTCCGAGAATTTTTGCAATATGGTCCAGAAGGACGCTGTATAAGGAAGCCAGTGCAATAATAAGCTGAAAAGGGAATTGGATCCATTTTTTTACCCTTCATACATTACACTCCCAGAATATTAGCTCAAATAAATAACCCTAGGTGGGTTATTCAGATCTCCCAGTCCTAGGTATCTCAAACAATGCTCAAAAGGGAGAGCTACATCAATACATGAACTCCAACAAGTAGCAGCAGTGAAACATAAATAAATATGGTGCAAGAAGAGAGCATAGAAATTATATTATATGCATCTGTAAATATATATACAAGAACTTGAGGAAAGACCTTTTAAGATAGGCCAGATCATCCCCAGGACAGATGTACATGCAAAAGTGAAAGTGCACAGCTACACAACCCAAAAACAAGCTATGACTGCACAGTCCATAGTGAGAAATGACTGAAAACTGATATAGACACAATCATATAGTAATAGCAAGCTCAAATAAAGTGGGGGAGCAAGATCTCAACCCCAGAAAACAATACTACAACAATCCTCCAAGGGATTGGTCAAAATGTACAAATTGGAAAAATGCCAGAGTGCAGTGTAGTAGCTGCAACTCAATAACAATAAAAAAATGGAGAAGGATTGAAATTCTAAAAAAGATGAAGAAAAATCCTCCAATGATCTTCAAAGTGAAAGGCTGCTCCTTTCACTGAAGATTACACCCTTCAATCGACAGTGTGAACCCATCCTGCAAGTGCCCTCTGAAAATAATGCAATATGTGGAAGAAACTGCACTGGGAATGAGATGAAACATATGGCCCAATGAAAAAATCTGAAATTAAGCTCCAGGATCTTCCTCACTGATCTCCCAGAGAAATAATGAGCTCCTCCTCTGCAAAAATAGCACCGGAAGTGGGTGGTAATGAATCCTCACTGTAACCCCTAGCAACTCAGCGTTTCTGCCCAGCTGGAAAACGCTATAGCTGAAGATGGTTACCTTGGCATCAAGCCTGGATGTGATGTGAATGAAGAAAGGGTCCTCCAAAGCTTCCCAATGAAGGAGAGGAAACTCCTAAATAGAAATCTCCCTTGTGCTAAGCAACACAACTATCCCAGTTGAACAACTAGAGAGAGCATACCAAAATCGAAATCTCAAACATAATGAGCAATGTCTCTCCTTCCCCATTTTATTTAAAGAGGAGGCTTCCTTGCCATGGACCCCACCCATTAGGGTTTCTCTCATCCAATGATATTCCTCCTATCAAAACTACGTTGTCTTCTCATGCAAGCTACACCTCTTTAGGCAGCATTGTTGACCTGGTCAAACTTGACCTAGTCTTCTTGTATTTTCCCCTTTTCACACTAGGAGATGATAAATAAGCCACTTAAGTGACCCCTTTTCATATTAGAGTGTCTATTATGCTTCTTCATGGGCCCCTTTACCCATTTTATTCTTTTTAATAAAAGGAAAGCAAAATTAATGTTCCAATTAACTTAATGAGAATTTTGGAACATTACATTTGGCATACATCACAAGCGCGGCAATACGCATGTGCATCAATGTGCACCATGGGCCACCATAAAACAATTTGTAGGATCTTTTGTGTAGTTTATTTTGCTAAATAGTGACCTCCTACAACCCTTCCATGAGCCTCAACTAATATATCACGTCTCTCGAATTCCAACAGCTGTGCGCGAAAGCAAATATTTCTTCTATTGTAGCGTATACTCCATGGGCGCACTTCTAGTGGTAAGAAAATGAATAATATCATCAAAATGATCATCGAATACCCTTATAGAAAATATTTTCACATTTGGTAAGCCATCTTCCAAGCTGGTTGGTTCTTCTCTACTTTTAATGCGTGATAGATGGTCTGGCCCATCATTTAGTCTTTCAGGTTTCAAAATTACTTTAAAGTCATACTCCTGAAATAGCAGCAACCATATACAGATTCCCCCCCCCCCCCAACATAGGCTTATTGATCAAGTACTTCAGAGCATAGTGGTGAGTAAACATCTTAAAATTTCCTTCGAATAGATAGTGGTAGAATTTCTGCAGTGTGTAGGCCATAACTAATCCTTCCCTTTCCGTGGTCGAGTAGTTTTTTTCAGTGCTTGATAATTTCCTACTTGAAAATGAAAATGGGTGATCAATATCCCCAGCTCCCGGTTGCATTGAAATAGCTCCCGGCATGATGCAAGAGGCATCAACGTGTACATGGAATACCTTCGTTCATTTTGAAAAGACCGATATGGGCGCAGTGACCATCTTCTCCTTAAATAATTCAGAGCTCTTTTGGCAGTCTTCTTCCCAACAAAATGAGGCATCCTTCTTCAAAAATTTCTCCATGGGTTCAGTGATCAACGCGTGACCTTGAATGAACTTCCGGTAATACCCTGTACGCCCCAAAATTGAGAGAAACTGTTTCACATTTGCAAGAACTTCCAGCTTAACAATAACAATGATTTTTTTTGGATCCACTATCAATCCTTGTTGATAAAAAATGTGACCTAGCAATATCCCGAATGCTACACAAAAGATGCAATTTTTCAGATTGTACGGATCTGATACTTCCAACAAGTATCAACATTAGGCACAGACTTGACACATGCTTCTTCAATAATTTAAATACATTCCAGTGATCAAAGTAAAATTCTAAGAACATATGAAGGTATTCCTTGAATGTAGCTAATACCACGCATGAGAAGATAGCTAATGCATTCTTCAAACCGAATGGAGTGACTGTATACTGAAAGTATCCCCATTATGTTGCAAATTTTGTCTTGGTTCTGTCTTTCAACATGATTCTGATCTAGTGGTATACTGAGAAACCATTTGTAAATGAATAGGCCTCCTGTCCTCCTGCATTGTCTAGGATCTCATCAGAAAATGGGGTCAGGAACTGGTCATGACCGGGTCATGTACGCAAGCATCATTCAATTTGCAGAGATCCACACAAATCATTATTTCTCCTTTGGTTTTCTTGTCCCACACCACAATAGGTCTCACCCAATCATATTCTTCCACTGGTTCTATGATTCCTGCATCAAACTTTTTCTCCAATTCCTATTTGAATTTCTACTTATATTTGGGATTCAACCTATACGCGCACTGCTTCACAGGTCATGCATCTGGTTTCAAGGTAATCTTCATCAACCCAAGATATCCTATTATCCCCTTTATCTTAGAATTTTTTTTAGGAAATAGGTCCTAATATTCAGTCAATAGCTCGATGACCTTTCCCACCGTATCATCATTATAGTAATCCCCGATCTTCGCTAATTTTGGTTGTTCCTCCGAGCCAATATTGACTTGGAAAATATTCATATGCTTAGTTACATCGAGCGACTCAATCATAGGTCCAAAAATTGCATGATGTCCTTCAGATTATAGGATCTTAATGTTCCTTGGATCTTCCTCATTATCTTCAACTGAAAATTTGCGACAATTAATGATGTCCTTCATCTGTGCATCCCATGGTGGCAAGGCATGCTCAACCTTGGGTTTTGTGGTGTCATAAATGACTTCCTAAATATCTTGTAGTGCTTCCTCCAATAATTCAAACCCACTTTCAAAACTAAAGGTCAAGATAAAAATTTCTGTCAGCACAGTCCATTCATTGGTTCCTTGTCGCAGCTTAGTTTCCAGGTACTAGTCCGTAGGCACCTTCCCCAGAGTGTGGATGAATATGTGCACCCATTTTCACCTCGGCTTTGCGCCCCATGATTAAGTTTGTCTAGCCAAATTTTTGCGTGAATTGCCTTCTGCAGAATAGGTCTCTCCCATTCTAGTTTCTAGATGCTAAAATCGTAGACGCATCATGCATGTGCATTCTTCCCAGTTAGCCAATTTTCCCCTATGTGCCTCCCACCATCATGGTAAGGTTGAGTGCAATGCTATATCAAGTGCATGAACTATTTGTGCCTCTGGAACAACTTTTTCAAGTTCTCCTAAAACCATGTTAACATTATTCACACCATCATAATTGTTGGAAATACTGGGGGGGGGGGGGGGGGGTGAATCAATATTCCTTATCAATGAATTTTTTTTAAATATTTTCAGAGCATTAGTTAATCTTCAATTATTATTTATTTTTATCCAGTAACAACTAAAAACAATAGAAAAAAATAGGCACACGAATTTTAGGTGGAAAACCCTCTGCAGGTCAAAAAACCACCGAACGCTTTTCTAATAAATTATTTAATCTTCAGCCCCAACTGAAATGAAAGGTACAAATTCCTATAATTATATAAAAAAATTATTCTCCAACTCCCACTGGAAGGATGCCCAATTCCCTAGTTTCTTCAATAGTCAACGGAATGGATGCCCTGACATCCTAGACCAACCTACCACCCTGAAGTGTTCATAGGCTCCAACCTGTAGGTGACTTCATGCACCAACCTAGCACCTCCATGCCACCCTATAATGATAAAAAATAAGACAAGAGTGTGGAATATTGTACCATGGAAAATGATACACGATACAACATGATTCACAATGATTTTCTTGAGGTAGACGAATCACCCAATCACCCTATAACCTGCAACCCAACCATAACATTATCCAACAATGCCACTTATACCTCCGAAAAATGCATTTGAAACTCTAGGAAGATTGAATCTTTTACAATAATGACACCTGTACAATTTTACAATGATGATTTTTAGAATACTGACTTTTGACATGACCTAATACTTCACTTGACATTTCTTCTTTGAGCACTAGCAGCTGCTGAGGTATTGTTGTGCTTGCTTCAAGAAATGGAACTTTGGCAATGCATTGTCCTTCTAATATGTGTCTAAGTTGTCCTATTGTGTCCTTATTCCTACACATGCAAGACCCAAACCAATATACAAACAAAATACTTACACTATCCTGCAAACCATATGTTAGAGAAATATTCAAAATTCAAATGTAAATACATTCAAAATTTATGAACAAAACCCAATCAAACATACATACAAAATACTTACACTATCCTCAAAAACATATGTCAGAGATGATATTATAATTAAAATTCAAACACTAATCATACATACCTTGTTGTAGAAAACTTACCCTTGCTTGTTGATCTATTGTCCTTACTCCAATGATCCTTGAATGCATATTTTTTCTTTCCTTCTAGAAGCTCGATATTGAATCTACTATATCTGTGTAATTTCAGATCTCTAAGGTCTACAATTTTATCCTATGGTATTGCTTTGAGTCCTCTTTCCAACCCTATAGCTATGATCAACATTGGATTCTCCAAGAAATAGTTATGCCCAATGTCCTACGGTGACCTAATTATAGACTGGTTTAGTAGAGAGAACTTGTACGACATTCCACGTGTTATTGTTTCAACATTTGGTCCTAAAAATGATATAAAAAAAAATAAAGCCCCTCATCTTTCTATCACCTTTTACGAAACTTGAATCCAATTCTCAAAGAGAAAATTATAACGATTTTCCCAAGGTCACCTGTTTGACATGAAATTCAGGAGCCTGCAAAAATCCTAACTTCCTCAGATTATATCTTCGAAAATATAGTGAACACATATCTAAAATTACGACATGAGATTCACCAGGATTTATCCCAAATGGGTTTTTATTTTCAACATCTGAAGCTTTGCAGAAAAATTTTATAGCGAAAATTCCACGATGACCTGTTACAAGTAGCAAAATCCTTACATGAGGAGGATATAAGGGTCATAATTTATATAAATTATTAGGTTTAGAGGGTATTCAATAAGTAAATGTTGGATGGAATTTAGGAGCTTAAAAAATTATTAATTATTGACAATTCAATGACCAAAACCAATGATTAGTGTCATGCCACAACCCCATGGGATTTTATCCCACTAATTGGGGTTACTATCTGCAAACACGAATATCTCTCAAACTGTGAAGACTTACATGGCATGCCATATATCAACGGAAACATATCGACATGTAGAAACCATACAAAATATCCTTGACTCATAATAGAGTGAGTTTTCAAGTCAAAATTCCTATGCAATATTGGGGTAGCCCCTGGTGCTACTTAGGTTGACGTCAATGAAAACCACTGATAAAAAGTCCCCCCCTTTTGCATTGATGGCAATGCAAGTACTCCCCCTGCAATAATGACACCTATTCCTACAACATTCTATCCCCCTTTGTTATCAATGGCAAAGGGTAACTCACCCGGAAAAATGTCATCCTGCGGACCTATACACACCTCAAATCCCCCTTTTTTTACTTAGTTAGATAAGAGAAAGAGTCTAATGAAAACTTGGGAGAATCCCAAGCTTTAGGCGAAGATACTCAAATGATTCACAAGGTAATGGTT
This sequence comes from Pinus albicaulis, assembly GCA_034641835.2. Lineage (NCBI taxonomy): Eukaryota > Viridiplantae > Streptophyta > Pinopsida > Pinales > Pinaceae > Pinus > Pinus albicaulis. Next base: position 1,426,838,672 of record CM076575.1, on the reverse strand, counting down.
TGGTAAATATGTCAACGATTTGTTCCTTTGGTTAGGGTCTTATAATAATAGGGTTCATAATTTTTGAATTGAATTTGATTGTTAGGTCCCTATATTACTAGTATAGTCCCTTATTGTTGTTAGTGTAACCCACTTATTGTTATTATTGTACCCTTGTAAGCCCCATATTGTTATTATTGTGCCCTTAAATTATTATTGTTAGGTCGGCTAGGATTACATTGTGGCCCCATGGACTCCTATTTATAGAAAGGAGGTTTTGTAATTTGCATCATCCAAGAATTGTTCATTCATGTAATGTATTGGAGGTTTACCCTTGAAATGGATTATTTCTAAGGTGTTGATATCTCTTTTCTTCTATTTTTGGAGTTGGTTTCACAACATTTGGTATCAGAGCTTTGGATTCTAAGGTTTTCACTGCTCCAAACCGGTCATCGTGGAATTTTCGCTATAACTTGTTTTATATGAAGGTTTAGAAGCTGAAATGTTTAGAGTGTGAATCCAAAATCCTGGGGAACATCGTCAAAAAATTTCAGAGCTTGGTTCACAACATTTTCGGAGATATGATCTGTGGAAGTTAGGTCTTTGTCAGGCTCCCGAATTTCATCTCAAAGGGGTTATCGTGGGACAATCTTGATAACTCTCTCTCTGAGCATCGGATTGGAATGATGTAAAAATTGGCTGCAAGTACATAGACTATAGTGTCTTATCTATAAATTGCAGAGCCAAAGGAGGAAACAGTGACACGTGGCAAGTCGTACATGTTCTCTATACTGAACAAGTCCATAATTGGGTCATTGTGGGAGATTGGACGTAACTTTTCCTTGAAGAATCAAAATTAGGTCAAACCTATGGCATTTGAAAGAAGCTTCAGAGGAATACTACAAGGCCGAATTTCAGATATTGAGGATCTACAATTACAGAGATAATTCAATTTCAATATGGAGCTCCTCAAAAGCAAGTAAAAGGTGTGTATTTTGTTTTCCCGAATTGCATAAGTCTTGTTTGAAGAATGAAGTTGAATTGATCCCAAGGGCATATTGTAGAATATATATCAGTATTATATTCTAAAATGGCCCCTAAAAATAATTCAACACCCATTAAGCCTTTATAAGGCTCTACTATGACTCATGAAGACGAATAATAGCAACATGACATATCAAATTTACAAGAGCAAGTGCAAACAAATTCTCTCTCGCAAAGAGAAAGAAAAAATGACATGGAAGTTTTGAAAAAATTTCGGGAAACTAAGATGGATGGTTTGAAGAAAGGTGTGGAATCTAAGATGGATGGTTTGAAGAATGGCATGGAAGCTGAGATATATGGCATGGAAGCTGGCATGGAATCCAAGATGGATGACATGGAAGCTAAGATCGATGAAAAATGGAAAACATGAAGAATGATCTAAAAGCAGACATGGAAGGTTTGACAAAGTTGATACAACAAATGTTTCCTAATGGTGAAAATATAGTAGAGGAAACTCATAATGAGAACAAAATAAATGTTAATCGTGATTTCATAAACTCTAATGTTGGCGGGAAGAACCACCATATTCCAAAAATGGATATGAGGAAGTTTGATGGAAAGGATTCTGTAACATGGATACTACAGATGGAGCAATATTTTGATCTCAATAATGTGAAAAACACACAAAAGGTACACATTGAAACGTTACATTTAGAACAAAATACATTTGTATCGTATCGATGGCTTTTCTCCCGTAAAAAAATTGTCACTTGGTCAATTTTTACGGAGGAAATGATAGCACATTATGAGGATACAAAGAAAAACACCTTCTTTAGCGAATTGATAAAACTCAAACAAAAGGGTTTAGTGGGGGAGCACATTGAGGACTTCCAAAATTGAATATAAGGGTAACTAATTTTCCAGAGGAACACATGATTGATCTCTTCATAGGTACTTTAAAGGATAACGTCCAACATGAAGTTCGTATTTTGGAACCTGATTCATTGGAGAAGGCATTCAGGTTGGCAAGAAAAATTGAATGTAAAATTATGGTGACAAGGAAGCCTACCACTCACTTCTATAAAAAGGGAAGTGTTGCTACTCCTAGATTTCCACAACCTACAAGGTTGACACCACAACAATTAGAAGAAAAAAGAGCAAAAGGGCTTTGCTACAGTTGTGATAGAAAATACACTAAAGGTCATAAGTGTGCTGAGAAGAAATTATTTTACATAGATTGTGAAGAGGAAGAAGAAAATGAACAAGAAGAGGATATACACCGGGAACCAACCCTAGAAGAGGAAGAAATGAATCCGACCATATCGTGTAATGCACTGGCAGGAATTACCACTCCTCAAACTCTCAAGATACAAGGACAAATCAAGAAGAAAAGGTAATAGTGTTGATTGATTCAGGTAGCACCCATAATTTTATTCATTGTAAGGTAGCCAAGGAATTAAATTGTTTCCTATACCCAGCACCAGAATGTCAAGTGATAGTTGCAAATGGAGGAACTATAAATTGCTCTGGAAAATGCCATAATATCAAGCTAACCATGGGGGAATATGTATTGACTAGTCCAATGCTTGCCATTCCTATGGGAGGTGCTGACGTTGTACTAGGAGTACAATGGTTACAATCTTTGGGGACGGTAGCTTTTAATTTTCAAGAACTTTTCTTGAAAAAATTTTCAGAAGGAAAGGAAGTCGAATTACGGGGTATTGAAGGGAAGCCAGGAAGGATAATAAGCTCTAATGTCATGACAAAGCTTCTAAAGAAAGAACAACGAGGCATAATTTCACAATTATGCTCACTAGAAGTTCCGACATCAAAATCATCTATTTCTGCAGATCTCCAACAAGTCTTGGACAATCATTCCAAGGTGTTTGAAACTCCCAAAGGACTCGCACCTATTCGTGATCATGATCATGCTATTCATTTGATTCCAGGAAGTGTTCCTCCAAACATCAGGCCTTATAGATATCCTTACTTCCAAAAGAGCGAAATTGAACGTATGATTGCAGAAATGTTAGAGGCGGGTATAATTCAACCCAGTCGAAGTTCTTTCTCTGCTCCTGTAGTATTGGTACACAAGAAGGATGGATCATGGCGAATGTGTCCGGATTATAGGGAGCTCAATAAGCTCACCATTAAAGACAAATTTCCCATTCCTGTGATTGATGAATTATTGGATGAATTACATGGATAAATTTATTTTACCAAGTTGGATCTTCGTTCAGGATATCATCAAATTAGAATGAAGACTGAAGATATTCCAAAAACAGCATTTCGAACTCATGAGGGTCATTATGAATTTTTGGTCAAGCCTTTTGGCCTTACCAATGCACCTTCTACATTTCAAGGGTTGATGAATTCCATTTTCAAACCCTTCCTTAGAAAATTTGTGCTAGTATTTTTTGATGATATACTAATCTACAACAGGTCTTGGAAGGATCATGTTGAACATGTTGACAGGGTGCTCAAACTATTGCAAAAGAAACAATTATATGCAAAAACATCCAAATGTTTCTTTGGAGTACAAGAGGTGGAATATCTGGGTCATATTGTATCTCACGAGGGTGTTAAAGTAGACCCTAACAAAATTAAAGCCATTAAGGAATGGAAAGTCTCCACAACCATAAAGCAGTTGCGAGGATTTCTCGGGTTAACAGGGTATTATCACAAGTTTGTTAAGAATTATGGGAGAATAGCAGCACCTCTAACAACATTATTGAAGAAAGATGGATTTTCATGGACTCCTGAAGCAACTAAGGCCTTTGAACATCTTAAAGAGGCAATGTGCCTAGCACCGGTCTTAGCTACGCCAAACTTCACAAAAACCTTTATTGTGGAATGTGATGCCTCAGGAAATGGAATTGTTGTTGTTTTAATGCAAGAAGGAAGACCCATTGCTTTTGAAAGTCGTCCAATCAAAGGAAAGTATTTATAGAAACCTATTTATGAGAAGGAAATGTTAGCAATACTGCATTCATTAAAGAAATGGAGAACTTACCTAATGGGTAGACACTTCAAGGTAAAAACTGATCATGATAGCCTTAAACACTTTTTGGAACAAAGATTATCTTCAGAAGAGCAGCAAAAATGGGTCACAAAGATGTTGGGTTATGACTTTGAAATAATCTACAAAAAAGGGAAGCTAAATGTTGTTGCAAATGCACTCTCAAGAAAGAATGAAGAGGTGGAAGAATTTCTTTGTGCCATTTCTATTATCCAACTAGATTGGATAACTGAAGCAAGAGATGAAATGAAGAAGGATGAAGAAGTGTGGACACTCATTCAAAATTTGTAGCAAGATCCTAGTACATCTGATACATTTAGTTGGAAAAATGATTCCTTATGGTACAAAGATCTCTTATATCTTTGTAATAATTCCAAAATAAAACAAAATATTTTTTTGGAATTGCACACTTCTCCTTTAGGAGGACACTCAATATTTTTAAAAACTTACCACAGGGTGAAGAAAGAATTTTTTTGGGATGGCCTTAAATATGATATTAAAAATTTTGTGGTGGAATGTTTGGTTTTCCAACAGAATAAAGTTGAGACAATTAAGACCCTGGGTCTTCTACAACTTTTATCCATTCCAAGTCAAATTTGGGAGGATATTTCAATGGATTTTATCACAGGTTTACCTAAGTCCGAAGGAAAGAGTGTCATCATGGTGGTAGTTGATAGACTTACTAAGTATGCACACTTTCATGCATTATTTCATCCATTTAAAGCAAGTATAGTTGCTACTACATTTATGGACACAATTCAAAAGCTACATGGAAACCTAAGGGTTATTGTGAATGACAGAGATCCCATCTTTACTGGAAAATTTTGGATGAAGTTATTTTCTTGTTTGGGTACTCAATTAGCTCATAGCTCATCTTATCATCCTCAATCTAATGGTCAAACTGAGATAGTAAATAAATGTTTGGAAGGATATCTTCGTTTTTTTGTATCTGATAAACAAACACAATGGGTCAAGTGGTTACCTCTCGCTGAATGGTGGTATAACACTTCCTTCCATACTCAAGCAAAAATGACCCCATTTATGGCACTTTATGGATATCATCCACCATCCATCACATCATCTTTAAAAGAAAATTTGAAGGTTCAAGCAGTGGAAGATCACATCGAGCATCAACAATAAGTTCTCCAACTCTTAAAGGACAACCTGAATTTGGCACAAAATTGGATGAAACAACAGGCAAATCAACATCGCAGCGAAATAAGTTTTGATGTAGGAGACTAGGTATTTTTACGGCTATAACCATACAAACAAATGTCCCTCAAGCAAGATAAGAAGGATAACAAATTATCGCCAAAGTACTATGGTCCTTACAAGGTGTTGCAAAATATTGGTACTATGGCATACAAATTGTAGCTTCTTGCTTCTTCACGAGTGCATCCAATTTTCCATGTTTCATGCTTAAAGAAGGTTATAGGTGAAAATCTTCCAGTTTAAACAATATTGGAAGAACTTGATGAGGAAGGAAAAATCATATTGGAACCGGAAGTGGTCATGAAAACAAGAACTCGACAGCTACGGAATTGATCAATTTTAGAGTATCTCATCAAGTGGAAGAACTTACCCACTGAAGATTCTACATGGGAGGATGAGAATTTAATACAGAAGCACCCAGAGCTACTCAAGCGTTGAGGAAAACACTTTTTTGAAGGAGAGGGGCATGTTAGGTCCCTATATTAGTAGTATAGTCCCTTATTGTTGTTAGCGTAACCCCCTTATTATTATTATTATTATACTCTTGTAAGCCCCATATTGTTATTATTGTGCCCTTAAATTATTATTGTTAGGTCGGCTAGGATTACATTGTGGCCCCACTAGGATTACATTGTGGCCCCATGGACTCATATTTATAGAAATGAGGTTTTGTAATTTGCATCATCCAAGAATTGTTCATTCATGTAATGTATTGGAGGTTGCCCCCTCGAAGTGGCTTATTTCTAACACGTTGATATCTCTTTTCTTCTATTTTTGGAGCTGGTTTCACAACATTGATAGTCTTGTAAATATGTACATACCTTGCTTTATGCAAGTTGTTTTCCCATATTTAGAAAATAATAAAAAATGAAAAGAGGGTAAAAGTCCTAAAAGGAAGATCAAAGGACTTAGAAATGAAAATATCAAAAAGAATAAAAATGGACCCCAAAAGAAAAAAGAGATAAAAAAAGAAGACATGAAAGTGAGCAAGTCAAAATGCTACTGCTATTTACTTTTACTGCAAGAATAATGATTATGTGTAGATTGTTCAAAATTCCATAATCCATGATCAGTTAAATAGCTTAATCTTAACTTTCCATGCTTTGAATTTCATGTTTTAGATAGAGAATAAAGATATGTCAAACAGTTTAAACTTGACAAATAAGTAGATAGATAGAGAATAAATGAACAGCTCAACAGTTCAATCTGAGCCTTTGGATGAAATAAGGTTAGACTTAGATAGATTTATGCTTTAAAAGAAAAATGGATTTAGGGTTGCAAGCTTAAATGCACCCATGCAAATGAAGTAAAAAATGTTAGAATAATTATGGGTAGGTAGAAAAGCAGTTGTCCAAAGCATGTAATAAAGCATCATTGGGAAAATTACTAATTTTCCTTCCCCCACAAAGATCCAGTATTTAAAACCTTTAGTTAAAGAGGCTCAGCGCGTTTCTTTGACTTCTGTTGGGACTGGACCTAAGGCTTAGTAACTAATTGGTTAAAAATATTCATTTCCCTTCATAAAATCCATTTTCCTCAGCATATTCACCCTTTTCCAAAACTATAATCCCTTTTCCTAAGTAAAACACCTTTTTTGCTTAGGGAAAGTAAAATCCCTTCTTAATTAATTTCATTTTCATCCAAAAACACTCAAAAACCCATAAAATACATTTTATCCTAAGTTTATGTGTAAATATCACAATGGGATAATTTTATGCTAAAATGCCTATTTTACACTTTACTTAAGTTTATTTATGTATTTTTCATCTCATTACATTTCATTTCATATTAATTTTTAACATAACGTATTAATTCCCTTCAACTATCCCTTCCCATATATTTATTAACTCATTTAGTTAAAATATCCCAAAAACCCATTATTTAAACATTAACCTATGGTTTATATTCCCCATGTGCTAATATAAATCCCCACCCTTTTCCCCATAGGTTAAAAACAAAAGCATTATAGAAACCTGCCGCCATTGGTTATAAAACATTTGTTAATGTTTTATACGCAATGTCAATATTACTCCCCGCCAATCATAAAACATTGGTTTATATGAAAAAAAAAAGGTTTTTTAACATTAAAACTATCCCGCCACATAAAACAAGACCCGGGCCCCATGCCCACATCCACCGAGCAGCTTCATAATTCAATCTTAGCCGTTCGCACTTATCCCTGTAGATCCGATGATCACAATGCAATATCTCATTTTAAATTGCGCCAACATTAACCATTTCAAACTCTGTGAAATGCGTGGCTTAGCACCCTTCCCTCTCCTCCACGCGGCGACATTATATTGGATCACATGCGATCCAACGAAAATAACTTACCGCCCAAACCCATGAAATAACCACCTCCAGTTTTCTGCCTCTAGCACCAAACCGCCTCCACTCTAATATGACTGCATTTAATGTTGATTCACATTAAACCTAAAAATATTATAAGAGCTTCATATGCACACATTAAGCCCTTTTCTGCATTCTATCTCTATGTTCCTACTTCTGACTGAGAAACGAAAACCTGGTACACTGTTTTATACCCAGAGAACCTGAAAAAGCCACTCCAACTGCTGTTAAAACCACTGGAAGCTTCAGTTCGACTTCCAGAGACCTCCAAAGCTATCAGAACCTGTCTGAAAACTCAAAACCCAGCTTAAAGACCTAAATACCTGCATACACAAGTATTCTTCAAATAAAATTACCTGTTTATCTTTTGAAAATAATTTTTTGAGAAATTAAGCTTATAGAACCCAATTTACCCAAAGAAAGACCCTTTTAGTTGCTCGAAAAGAAAAAATTCATTGCAAAAAAACTTGAAAAACCCCTGTGTCGATACCGCATCTGGTTTTTAAAGAAAATGAAATATTTTTAGCCTTTGTAGACCCTGAAAAAACTCTGAATTTATCTAGAAACCCTTTGCAGGTAACCCTAATCCTTATGTGCCCAATTTGAACCAATTTCAGTCCAATATTATTCGAAAAAAGCAGAGGAAACCCTTGTTTCTCATTTCTTGTACCTATATAGGGTCTAAAGTCCATTTTAAAGCCAAATTTCAAGGTTGAAACCCAAGAACAAGCCAATTTTATGCCTATTTCTGTTTAAAGAACCTTTTTCAAAGTCAAAAACACTTCTGTAAACAATTTAAACTTACAGAAGAGTTCAAAAAAGTCCAAATACAGTGTTTCAGTTATCCAGAAAGTCTAAAAGATGTCAAAATCAAATCCAACAGTGTCTTCCAAGAGTGAAATTATTGTAAATCCTCTACAACCTCCTATTGTAAGCATTGAACATACACCCTTAGCATATGTGGATTACAAAATAGCAGATCCAACTAAAGAATTTAATTTGTTAGACCTTCATTGCTGGAGTTATGAAAAGTCATTGGATCAAGTTGAAGAAGTCCAAATTCGGGAGTCAAACCTACCCAAATATGTTGTCCCACTCACCCCTCAGTGTCTAGATGTTATTAGGATGTGTCAGACTTATTATTCACCTGAACAAAGAGCAGTGGTAAATGCAAATAAATAAGTGTTATTCAAAATTACTGCTGAGTCAATAAACTAGATGTTATAGCTCAAAACAGACCCCAATGCAGTTCCCTTATCAATAGAAGCACTCACAAAGCCTTACATTGGTCTTGATTTTCCCAAAAGGATTCAAATTTTCCAATTATTCATGCCTTTACATGTTGAAATTCCAAAAATCAACCATCCTTACTCTACTTCAAAATTTACTGAAGGATCTAGGCATGTCATATCCATGTTGTCCTTTATCCTAGGGTATTTTACAGATGAGCATACATATGGATCAATTATAGGTTTTATAGCTACCTTTGCACAAGGGAAACCTTCTTCTGTCATTTTCAATTATGATGAATATATAGCTGATAATATCCATGATCAACCTGTCAAATTGCCAACTGAAGGAATATTTAGGTATACATCCTTTATTTTCCATATGTTCTTATATTTCCAAGAAGACAAGTTCCCAATAACACTTCAAAAGCTTGATATTGAAGATAACCCACTTTCAAACATATTTTGGACTTCTTTGATCAGAAAAGAGTCCACAGATTTCAATTATGCAGAGTTCATATATTACTTTATTCATCCATTAATAAACATGTTAACAAACACAGTGCAGCCAAGAATCAATGATGAAATAAATAAATTTCTACAACTATCAGAGAAAGCTAGAACTGGAGATTGGTACTTAAATCAGAACCATACATAAATCAGAGTTTTTGGGTCTAATATTTTACCCTATAAACTACCTAAGTATGTGCCAATGAGATTTTTTTCCTTGGAGTACATCAGGCGAATCCTAAATTCAGATTCAATAACTTTTTTGGCAACCAAGAAGAAGACCCAATTTAAGTTGAAAAATCAGATAGGACCATTCATTTGTAATCATTGAGATGCAGCATTAGAAGCAGCAAAGCAGTTGCTGGAGTACAAATTTTAGTTTAGCTTCTTATGGGATTATGACCCTCAGGGTATTCTCAGCAAAATGAGGGTTAAAAGCAAACTGACACCTTATATTCATGACAAAAGGCTAGACATTGAAAAGTATGCTAATCAAATAGAGTGGTTAGAAAATACCTTGATTGAAGTAGTAAGACAGGGTGATACTAGTCACACCTTGGAAGCTGTAAATCAAGGAGACAAAGCTACTAAGAGAGGCAGAGAAGAAGGAAATTACATTGCTGAGACAACTACTGAAACTAGGTTTAAATTAAGTTATAACAAAAAGCCTAAGCTCAATTCAGTTGATAAAAAAAAAGAGACCATAGAAGTTGAAGATACAGATGTTCTAGAGACAAACAAAGATGCAGCTACAGTCATTACAAATGAACCAACCACAAAGATTCTTAATGAAGAACAACCTAATAATTCAAACGCACAAGTAATAGAGAAACATCAGAGTATGGAGGCATCCTCCTCACAGCCAACATAAGATAAATATATTGACATAATGGAGAAATACAAGCCCAGGTATCCAAAACAGACTTCTATCAGCTTTTGATTATTCAAAAAATAATTTTATTATGTCAGTGCTTCAACCAACAGTCAAAAATCTCAAAACAGTGGCAGATTACAAAAAATTCAACCTTGATGTACCAATAGAAAGTATCCATGCACTAGATCAAATTGAATTTCACAGACAAACTTCTGAGATGCTATATTCTACCATAAATACAAAGGCCATGAGTGTCCACAAGCTCTAGAATACAATAATAAATATGAGAGATAAAATGAAAGTTGACAAGGCTTCCTCATATGCTAAAGATCTTAAGATTAAGTCTTTAGAAGAGTTGGTTATTCAAGTAGGATATGATCCTGCCAATGTCAAAGCAGCAGAAGAGTTAGTGAAGAAAAATAATGATGATATTGTAGCACTGAAGAAACAACTCACGCTTCCACTAATTGAACATCCACAAGCCAAAGAAATAGTGCAAGAGCAAAGCCAGAAAGATGATATGATGAACATAATTTTACAATTGACAGCGCAAATAAAAGAAATGGAAATCCAAATGGACAAGCTTGTCCATGAAAGAGAAATCACAAAATCATAGGAAAATCGTACAATAATTCCCATGGTTACTACAGCTATACCTTCAACTCTTGTAGAAGAATTGGCACCAAAAGTAACACTGGTTACTACAGTGCTAGTAACCTCATCCACTACTTCAACTACAGAGTCATCTACATCAACAGTGTAGCCAACAGATGAGGCTAGTAAACTAGTTAAGGCCATGGAAGAAATGTCACTTCGAACTAATGAAATCAATAGGCTGAAGAAAGTGATTGACAATATTGAAGATACTAAGAAGCTAGCCCAAATCAATGCCAAAACTCATGAACAAAGGGAAAAAATGTTAAATATTGATTTGAGGAATCTACAAAAGGATTTAACCTTGAAAGATCCAATGTCTTATGTGAAGAATCAGATATGGAGTAAAATCATTGAATCCGTAAATGATATTTGGCCATCAATACAGGTGATTTATGAGCAAAGGGATTTACTGAAGGCATCACAAGCAGAAATTCATAAAAAAAAGGATGAAATAGGAGCTAAACCCGAGCAGGCCCTAGAACTAATGAAATTTCTTAACAGCAAGAACAAGCAAGAACTTGAAGAGATAAAAATTACTCACAGAACAAAGACAATCCTTGAAGTAAGGAAAGTAATTTTAAAGAATAATTTAATGAAGAAGTTAGAGAAAAAATGTGAAAACATGAACATAGCCATAACCAAGTTTATGGTAAAATTTGAGACATTGAGGCAAAGAGGTTTGCCAAACATCCTGGTTATTAATGATAAACTCATGCCACAAGAGGACTACAACAAAAAGATAAGGGATTATGCAAGGAATTCCTACAGGGAAGGTTTTACATAGAAGTTTTGAAGACTTGTTTTATCTACATCATGAGATAAAACACTTATTTATTATAAAACCAACATTTTCTAGATACACTGAGGCAGATGAGAACTTTAGGAAGTTGAAAAATATAAAAATTCCTGATGATGAAGCTTGGGAATCACTCACTGACTTACTGTAGAAGTCAAAATGCAGAGAAAACAATTAAAATAGTTTGCTAATTTTTTACAGTCAAAATAGAAAATTACAACAATAAAACAGTTTAACAGTGGTTAAAGTGTATAAGTGATTAAAGCGTATCAGAGATAAAGAGTATTAGATAAGAAAATAATATTTCAAAACAAATTTGAAATATCTTGTGCCAATGTTGAAGATAGCAAAGAAGCCAACTAAATCTAATCCATAACATCATTTTCTATTTTATTTGGATAAATAGGACAACTTGCTAAGTTGTTAAGTAGCTGTCACTATTTTATTGTAAAAGATATTTTATTTCCTTAGAAAAATCCTATGATTATTCTAGGATATTTTGTAAACATTTTTGTATATATACTTCATCTTTTGAAGTATTATTGTCGAATAAATTGCTGAATATTTCTATAGTCATTTTTTTTGTACCTGCAGGCTTTTTGTATCAAGTTCAAGTAGCAAACTGGATCAAATCACCTAGCATCATATTTCAGGATTCATGTGATGAGCCATTGAAGTGAAGTACTTTCTACTATCATTGTTTAATCTTCTTATGTTTTACATGCATCCATATATGTGTTCTAAATTTGAATGATAAATCAAGAATATTATTACAGGATTTGTTAAAAGCACACTGTCTTTAACTATTTATCATTTCTATGTTTTCTGGTAATTTCTAGAGTAGGGAACCCTTAATTTCCCCATCTTTCGAATGACCCCTGTCTACTCCTTCCTTATCCGGATCAAGGAATCCTTGATTGCTCTTTATCCTGATCAAACCACTTCACCAATCAACCTTCCTATATCTTCAATGACTTGTCTATCTTTCCCTGAAAACATTTGACTTTTTGACCTTGATCCTAATCCTGTTTGCTTGACATTTGACTCTTTAGCCCAATGGACAAACAGATCTCTCACTATCCATCTCATTAAGTGATTTTTTCCCACCAAACCAAACCAAATCAAACCAATTTGCACATCATAACTAGCCTAATATCATATAATCAAAACAAAGTTAAATATTATAGAGAGACCCCTCTCTAAACCCTAAGAAGGCTAGATATTACAGTTTAAAAGTTGGTCTGTGGTTACCTCTAATGTTCTTAGAATTTAAATCAAAATCTCACAACTTAAGAATTATTAGAGTGATAACATACTGGCAACTCCGCTGGGGACTTAACCAATCCTCAGTCTTAAAATAGGTCTTAAGGAAATCATTTTTATTATCTTTTTGCCTTTAAGACTGTTTTATAAGTTGTGAGTATCATTTTATAAAACACTGTAATTCTGGCTTCTAGAAAAATTTACTATACTAGGTCTAACCCGGATCCTAAACCTGCTGTTATGGTAGACAATCTGGACAGAATTGGGAAAAAGAATAAACAAGTAGAAGATTTATGTGAAAAAGTTTCCTTAGATACAGCCAATTCATTATCAAAAGAGTTAGTAAGTTTACAAGACATAGAGTTTGACTTGAAGTTTGAACATTCTTTATTCAGAAGTAAATCAGAAATTGACTTAAAAAGTGCTGTTATAGGCCCTGATTTTATTTCATTTCTTGAGGATATTACAGTAGATTCTGAATCAAAGATATTTAAAGCTCATGATAAACTTGAAGAGATAAATGCTACTATTCTTAAGTAAATAAATGAAGCTATTTAATTAGTTGAATTATTAGCATACACATCTAAACCTTCTACTTCTCATTTAGATACCACTACATCATCTATAATTTCCACTACCCTCCAATCTACAGATCCATTTATCGTTAGACAGCCTTTACAACCTAGAATACTATTTCCATATTCTCCCATATCAACATCATCCAGTAGTTTATTTTTTGCAATTTCAAACACATCACTCTCATTTCCAAGTAGTTCTTCATATATTCCAGTTTCATTTTCTAGCACCCCAACTTTATCCTTTAGCTCATCCTCCAATTTTTCTAGTACACCATCTTCTATTCTAGTCTCATCATTCACTTCTTTAACTGCATCAGCTAGTACTTCCAGATCAACCGCAAGCACTTCCAATTTACCTCCTAGCCAAGCTAAAATTCAAGCTATGGCTGCTAGGTATGCTCCCTTAGTTCTTCTAGCTCAGTTACATGACATGCCTTAGGATTACCAAAGTAAGATACCCCAATTTGATGCTACTACTCAGTAAACTACCCAACATCATATTAATAAAATGACAACTTACTTTGAGCTTCATGAAATAGATGATTATGATGTACAAATGAGACTCTTTGCACAAACATTAACAAGGGAAGTTAAAAAATGGTTTAAAGGTCTTATCTTGGTAGCATAACTGATTTAACAGTCTTTCATAGATTATTTTTGAATAAATGGGAAAAGAAGAAAAATCCACTCCAAATACTATATGAATTTGATGCCATGAAAAGAGCTCCTAATGAAACAGTTCAAGACTACTGCACTAGATACAACAATGTTTATAATTCAATCCCAACTAATCTCAAACCCACTTCTGATTCTGTCCTACTCAAATTCCCTGATGGATTTGACACAGACATGGCATAGTAGCTAAGGGAGAGAAATGATGAAACCTTAGAAAGAATGAAAACATATGTTGTTAGTGTAGAAGTAAATATTTTGGCTAGAAAAGGTAGATTGAGGAATGAGAGGAGAGTGACTATAAAAGAAGAAACCTCTAGTTCAGATGGAAATATAGATTAATTAGCTAAGACTTTAGAGAGAATGATGGATAGATTAGACAACATATAAAGGATACCTCAGTGGGATAATCAACAAAAAATCAGGAATCTCAACTTCAGGAAAAATAAAAATATAGGAAAATCCAAAGAATCAACCCCTGATCAGATAATAAGACCTCAATTTCAAGAGAACTATGCTGAAAGTTCTCAACACAATATTGATGATGAAGACACCATAAATATAATGGGTATAAATGACGATAACACTATCTTTCTCACTCAGGAAGACCAAGAGTTATTTGAAATGCAACAACTTCAATTAGATTCAGGTGAATCATTTGACTATAAACAAGGTTATGATTTTGCCATAAACGAAGAAGATAAACAATATAACCTTAGGAGTAAGAAAAACACTGAGCCTTCTACTAAGAAAACTACACAAACAAAAAATAAGAAAGCAGTAGAAGCCCCCACTACAAAAGTTCTGCAAATTCTCCCTAAGGAAAATAAGAAAAACTATAATTCATCCCAAAAAGTTTCTAGCTCTAAAATTTCACCCAGTCCCAAGATTGTTGACCTAACAGATGAAGTTTTTCGAACATCAACATATTCACAAAAATCTGCTGTTGTAAAAACATCTAATTCTGCTAAAACAACAAGCTTAGAATCCAAAACATCCACTACTGATCCAAAATCACCAGATCCAAAAGCTACCATTAAAAACATATCTTCTGATAGTTCAAAATCTAAAAGAACATCTACTAATTCTCAAACCATTCCTGAAAAGAAAACTAAGAGCATTAAAACACAATAAACTCAACAGAAAATGAAAACATAATTGTAGAAAAAAAATATAAACCCACTCAAACTACAGTTGCTAAGGAAGATTTAGTTCAAATCAGTAAATCACAACCTTCATTCAATATACAAACTGAAATTGCAAAGTTAAAAATACCAATTCTGTTGTGATGGCGAAGAATAAGACAAGAAGAAGAGGCAGCAAAGCAACAGAGAGGT
Organism: Pinus albicaulis; assembly: GCA_034641835.2. Classification (NCBI taxonomy): domain Eukaryota; kingdom Viridiplantae; phylum Streptophyta; class Pinopsida; order Pinales; family Pinaceae; genus Pinus; species Pinus albicaulis. The sequence continues at coordinate 1,426,823,213 of CM076575.1, read as the reverse complement.
AGCAGAGGCAGTAGAGATAGCAATAGAGCTGGATTTGTGTCAGTATTATATGGATATTATTCTATGTGAAGGAGCTGTGATATGCAATTATCAGTACATTGATGACTTAATTGCATATGTGAGTCGATCAGGGTTTATAAATAGTGTTGAATAAACTCTGTGGAAAGAGTTTTAATGGTGTTCTACTAAATTGAGTCTAAATTTTCCTGGATGTGTCAAAGAGAATGAAGCGGGTCTTCAGATAAAAGAAAGCGATGGTTCATGGTTAAACATTGTGTAAACAGGGAGCGAGAGCATGTTAGGTTAATAACGCAGAGGAACCATATAGAATAGAGTAATAGCAGTGAAACGAGAAATGCTGAGATCCTGAAGTATATGCATTGGAAGGAATTAAGTTGAAGTGGAACTGTGACAGGGTGGAAATGTGTGATGTAGGATAGGTTTATATGCATTGGAAGGTTGATATTTTATATCACAGCAGAGTTACAATGAAACCTTATATTTATGCAATGGAATGTTTTAATGTGCAAAGATCCTGAATCGAATGAATAATTGAGAAGGCGGAACCATGACCTAAACAGTAATGGCGGTTTTAGAATCCAAAACCGACAGTGTCGCGCAGTTAAAAAGTGGTAAGGAGATTTTGTGGAAAAAACACAATTAGGGTCGCTGCTTGACACGTGTCCTAAAGTGGTATTCCAAAACCATTCTCATCGCGTAAATTTTGAGCATTAAGGTTCGTGCATTTAAATTGTAAGATATTCGTCGGATGGCTGCCCAAGGTTTAGTTGGAGCACGAGAGCAGGTTGTTTATTGGATTATAAGTCAAGTTACATAAACGATAAGCCGGTAAGTTAACATGGGACCTAGAACTTAATATGGTTTGGCATTGGGTTTTGTTTTAATCAAAATCAGGATTGGATAAGGTTTGAAATGCACAAATGAAATGTGATGTTGGAATTTATAACCAAGGTAAGAACCTTAGGTGAGGTGGAGGCTGTATATTGGAGTTTCTGTAATATAAGATGAAAGGGGAAGGTTTGATAATACAAAAGAAAAGTGTGGGACCCAGAACTTTAATATAGTCGGAGTTTCACATGAAATACCATGGAATATGAATATAGCCCAAATATGTTAATAAAAAGCGAAGACTTATAGTTGACATATATATATATATATATATATATATATTGATATATGTGTTGGGCGAAGATTTATCGTTGGTTTAATATATGCCGGAACCAATATACAATATAATTTGATATGCGGTTGAATTACATAAACCTTGATGAATGTTTGATATGTGGGTGAATAGAGTTGTGAGCCCAAAAGTCCCTGTTGATATATGCATTAGTGTGTTGGTTTAACAAAGTAAACCAATGAACTTAAACCAAAGTTAATATGCTGTGGGGCCATATCAATTATGTTAATATTTGAACTTAAACCTAATGTTGTTGATAGAGTATGGAGGAGCATTGTAAATGCATAGTGGGATCCACAGTGAACCATCACATCGGTGGAGAACAAGAGACACAGAGAGACGAATAGTTGAAAATTGCGATTGCGATTGAGCGATTGAATGTCAGCTGTCAGATTTGATGGATGGACGATGGATATGTGAGTTGGTTGATAGCTAGTGGGGTCCACAGTGAACCATCGCATTGGTGGAGAACAAGAGACGCAGAGAGACGAACAGTTGAAAATTACGATTGCGATTGAGCGATTGAATGTCAGCCATCGTATTTGATGAAGGATGGACGGCGGATATGTGAGTCACTTGATAGCTAGTGGGACCCTTTTTTCATTGCATCGGCAGAGATCTAATGGCCAAAGGCACACAGAACTGTTGGAGGATGCGATTGCGATATTGCGATCGCGATAAAGAATACGGACCCGATATGTTATGAACTGTGACTTTATGTGTTTGAATTCTGGCTTTAAGGGCAACAAGGTGGGCCAAATTTCGATTGATTAAAGGTTGATGTGCATATGAATATGCGTAATTAAACTTATAATCAAAGTATGGGATCCCGTTAGCCCTTGCTTCATATATATGCATATATCTATGCAGTGTGGGGTCATCGCATCGGCATGAAGGCAGAGCAGTGGAACATGTAATTGAAGTTTACGATTGCGATTAATTGCATAGAAACTATCGCAAAGGAAGCAATCGCAATCAGAAGTCTTTGGAGGACGTTCATCGCATCGGGGAGTAGAAAAAGTTCGGCTAGCGGGCCCGAAAGGGTGTTTTCTATGCTAAAAGGGTCTATTATTATATTGCCAAGAGCTATTTGAGTTATATAAAAAAGGCAGTTATATATGTAGCAAACACACAACTGTAGTGAACATGAAAGCATGCAGAAACATAAAAAGATAGAGACAACAACAAAAAAGACAAAAACACGGTGATCCAAAAACTGAATGGGTTGATTTGAAATCCATATTATAACTGAATCTAAATGTTTTCATTAATTTTATATTGTTTGTGATGCAAAGGCAAGTCTCCGAAGGCAAAGAAATATCCCACTGTAATGTTGAAATGTATACATATTGTAATACTTTTCTGAATATGCCGGATAAAGAAATGCGAAGGCAGAAGTCAAAGAGTCATGACTGTTCACTTTGAATTCCCTGTGGAATGCAAACAGTCATGAGGTGAACTCTATAAATGATATCAAATTGATATGCATAGAGATGTTGGAGAATAGAGAAATGAGGCAGAGAGTGTAAGAAGAAGCAGGAGAAGATAGACATGCTGTGAAGACTCAGAAATTATATAAGGCAGATATGAAGGCAGGTGCACAACAGTGAAGATGGAATAGAACAGAGCTGATATCCAGGTAAATCAGCAAGTGTTTTTTTTGAAAGAGTGAGGAGGTTGGAGCTTCCCTATCAAGTTGTATCTGACTGAGGTAGGAGCCTCCTGTAGGTTGGTGCCTGCAAAAGATTGGTGGGAGTTGGAGCTTCCTTGCAAGTTGTAGCTTACAGAATTGAGGTAGGAGCCTCCTGTAGGTTGGTGCCTACAAAAAATTAGTGGTGAGAGGGAGTTGGAGCTTGCCTTTGCATCACAACAATAATAAGATGTGTTTTTCTCCATTTATGGGTTTCCACGTATACCTGTTGTCTATATGCATGATGATTGTGTGTTGATACTCTGTTTTTATTCTACTTAGTACCTTCTACTCATTTATTATGATTGTTGTTCCATTTTATATTAAGCTGATCACAAAATGATGAAGTGAAGAGTATAAAAAGTGTAAATTAATTTAAAAGAAAGGTTTTGAAAAACCATGAATGTGTTAAACTGATTCATCCCCCCCCCTCTCAGTTTAACTAAGGGTTTAACAAATTCCTTTAACATAATTGGTAAAATATGATTTGTATAAGACAACTATCACTGAAACCTTAAATATGAATGATGGAGAATACTCTGTAAACTTGAATGATGATCAACTAGAGTTGATTTTTGGTCCTGATGTTAATGGAAAACACCAAGATGGAGTAGTTCTACCATTTTACATTAGCCTAACTGTTCATGACCAAATATTACACAATGCAATGTTAGATTCAGCAGCTTCACACAATATAATGCCTAAAGAAATAATGGAAGCCCTAAACTTAGACATCACAAGGACTTAGAAAGATCTCTTTTCATTTGATTCAAGCAAAGTGAAATGCCTAGGCTTAATTAAATATTTGTGTGTCACATTAGTTCAATATCCTGGCAAAAGTATACTCATGGACATTGTAGTAGCTGATATCCCACCCAAGTATGGAATGCTATTATCTCACTCATGGGAAGAAAAATTACAGGGATCTCTATAATTGGACATGTCATATGCTACCATATCAGTTTTTTGCCAACCAAATAAACTCTATAGGGAAACATTAATGAAATATATGGTGAGTAGTGCAACAAGATCAATAAATTACCCAATTTATGCTACACCTACTCACCTAGATTCATTCATTTTATGTAACTTTGAAATTGATAATGAAATCAAAATTGAACTAAATGAAAAAAAGAAAAAACAAAACAATGATAACATCGTTCATGAATCTTTATGGCATTTATGTTTTGATGGATCAGTAAACAAACTAAGAGTATGTTGGAAATACTAGGAGGGGGGGGGGGGTGAATTAGTATTACTTTCAATTAGAGCATTAGTTAATCTTCTATTATTATCAGTGTTTGTACAATGATAGCAACAAACAAGAGGAACACAAATGCATACAGTTTTTAAGGTGGAAACCCACTCCGAGACAAAAACCACCTAATGCTTTTCTAATAATTCTTTAATATTCAACTCCAATTGAAAATAAAGCTCCAACTTCCTAGAATATGGAAAATAATTCTTCTCCAGCTCCCACTGGATGGATGCTCCAACTCCTAAGATTCTTCAATAGTCAACTGAATGGATGCCCCAACACCCAATGAGCTACAACTCACCCTAGCACGACCCTACCACCCTATAGAAGAATAAAAGAAGAATGGACTTCGGTGCCAGGGAAAATGGTCCACTTTACAATGATATAGAATGATGCAAAAGAAGAAGATATACTAGACCATAACCCCAAATTTGACACAACCACCTAATGATGATCCTAGACCTCCCAACACTGTCTCTTCAACCCTTGGTAGATATACACTGGTACAATTTGTACAATAATGTATTTACAATGACTAAGTATAATGATACCTTCAGAATGATTGTATGTAGTGCTGCCCACTTGAAGAGTTCATATGATCAACTTCTTGCTGTTGTTACGCACCTTGGTTGCTTCTCTTTTCATGCTACCCTCTGCTGCACCTTACTTTGCTTTGCTGCCATAGAAAGTCTGGTCCTTTGCAACCGTTGACAACACATGATCTAGCTTTTTCTTTCCTTCTAGGAGCTCGATATTGAATCTGATGTATCTATGATATTTTAGATCCTCAATATTTGATTTTCGGTCCTACAGTATTCCTCTGAGTCATCTTTCCATTGCCACAAGTCTGACCCAATTTTGATTCTTCAAGAGAGAGTTATACCCAATCTCTCACAATTCCCTAATTATGGACTGTTTCAGCAGAATGCACTTGTACGACATTCCACGTATCATTGTTTCCTCATTTGGCTTTAAAATTGATATAGAGAAAATTAAAGACTGTGCACTATCTGCTAATTTTTACAGAATCCCAATCCGATACTCAGAGAGAGAGTTATGATGAATTTACCAAGGTCACTTCTTTGAGATTAATTTCAGGAGCTTGCAAAAACCATGACTTCCACAGATCATATCTCCAAAAATATTTCCCACCTTGATATGTAATTTTTATAGAAGAATCCTCAATATTTCGGCTTCGCCTCATAAAAATTTCAGCTTCTGACCCTTTATAGAAAAAAATTTAGAGCGAAAATTCCACGATGACCTGTTTCAGATGGCGAAATCCCTTGCATAAGAAGGAAAAGAGGATCACAATTTATATAAATGCTTAGGTTGAGAGGGGCTTCAACAAGTGAACGTGGGAGGGATTTTAGGAGCTTAAAAAATATTAATTATGACTTTTCAATGACCCATGCCCCAACCCCATGGGGTTTTAGCCCACTAACTGGGGGTACAAAATTCAAACATGAATATCTCTCAAACTGTGAAGAATTACATGGAGTGCCATATATCTACAGAAACATATCAACAAGTAGAAACCATAAAAATCATTATTGACCCAAAATATATTAATTTGGTAGGTCAAAATTCCCATGCAATATTGGGCTAGCCCCTGGTGCTGCTTGGGTTAACATCAATGACAACCGCTGATCAACAAAGTAGGAGCAGGAGTTTGGATAACTAATATGGAAACTAATCATGTAGAAGGCCATGCTTTCAGAATAAATTTTAAATGTACCTGTTATTTCCCAAATCCACCTTAGGCTGAAATAAGGCGGGATTCAGGGTAACACCAAACCACGCTCAGTCTAGTAGCTAGCCCTACCAGAACAGGAGAGGGCTCTCTACGGGTCAATCTCAGGAAAAATGTATCAATAGGGCTTGAGATGACTGAAATGAATGCTAATTTTATGCTAGGTATATAAATCAAGGAGATTCGAATGATTTTTTAGGGGTTTTTGTTGGAGAAAGGAAAAGGAAGTTTTGGGCTTGGGGATGAGGCCAAATTCTTGCAGAGTTCAAGTTGGGGCAGGGAAGGCAATGGCTTTGATGTCTTAGATTGAATGAATGGATAGAAAATACTGCTGAGGAGCTGAAGAGGGCAGGAGGGTGCAAGTATCCTCTTCAAACTGACGAAAACATATAAAACTAAACAAAAGATTAAGGCAGAGCACCAACAAACTAATGAATTCTACCTTAGTTACTCATTTGTTTAATTCAGAAGCAAAGAGAAGGGAAATGGAATACATATAAAATTAATGAAACTTACAGATACATGGAGAAAAACATCATCAAAACTCAGAGCCACAAGGATCCCAACAAGTGCTGCAAAACCCTAGTCTTTCCTTTGCCAAAAATGCAGAAGTGTATGTACAATGAAGTGCCAAACTTTTCCCAAGTATCCAGCCATAAAAATGTCTTAGAAAATACATGATATAGACCATCCTAACCCCTTCCCATGCCTCTAGGGGTCTAGCTCATCCTTCTAGGAGTTGTTTCAACCAATTCTAAACAAGGAACTGAAATCTAGGCAATCAAACAACTTGCCTCTATATAGAAGGAAACTGATTCATTCATTTAATTTTCACTTTTTAGTGAATGAATCCTCTAGAACAAGTAAATATGAGCCAAAATCATATCATAATCATCAAATTACATCAAGATATATCAATAGTTACATCAAAAGTAAAACTAGTCAAAACTGGGCGAATTTCTGAGCTGAAGAGTCAAAATGAGGCCAAATTTCTCTATGCGCCGCGCCCAAAAACTCAATGTGTCGTGCCACTTTGAACCTGTTTTTGAGGCACTTACCGAAGTCCAAATTGAGCTCATGATAGCTCATTGGAAATCCCTTTCCGTCTACTATCCAACCCAAGTCGAATTTTTGGATTTGGATGTCATTTTACCCTCCAAAAATGCAATATCCAAAGACTAGTTCCTGCTGGTGCAAAACGTGGCAGAAAGGCCATTTTTGGAGGGTTTTTGACCCTTAAGACCATCTAGAACTTGATGAAATATCTCAGCCATTTCTGAACATGCATAATTTATCATAAAAAACTCAAAAATATCAAGTTTTCCTCCAGAAGATGTCCCAATCATAAGCGCACGCCAAGTGGCATGACGCGTCGGGCGAAAAAATATGTTTTGCGACCAAAATTTCAAAAATGACAAAATTTACTCCAAATTTGCTGAAATTTGGAGTGAATGTCCCCCATCATGTGCCATGCTCATCCATAGAAGCTTCATCCAAGATTTGGAGTGGACCAGGCCTTTTCTGACGTTTCAGTGCTCTCCTCAGCCTCGCCTTCAGGATCTTCATCTTCGCTTTGCAAACATGTCTGCGGGCCCAATAGTGGTTCTTCATGTGTCTGAGCATTTATTTGTCCCTATTTGCCTTCGCCAATAGTTTATCAAGATGAATTTTGGCTCTCGTAAGGCAAGTCTCCCGCTCAAACAGTGTCATGTCACCTGGTCTTTTTCAGGCCAATTCTCGATCTTCGCGGATTCTCTGCAGCTCCATGAGTGTGTGCTGATCCTCCAATTGTTTATTCCAATTATCCAAGTAATTTATAACCCACTGAGATCTCTAAAATTTCTCGGTCAATGTGCCGATCTCAGCTTTCTGTTCCCGGATGATTTCTTTCAGCTTTGAGCTGGGAGAGCTCGAATTAACATCAATGAGTGTAAAATCAGTGTCTTGGCCTCCTGAAGGGCCCTCATTGTGCATAGGCCTCTTGCCTTTGTCCTGTACTTGTGCTGATGTTGAAGGCGAGACCCCTTCCATACCAAGTGGAGATATTACTCGCGTTGCTGATGAAGATAACGAGACCCCTTCCACCCCTGGTGGAGATAGTACTCGCCGTGTTGCTGCAAATAAGGCCCTGGTACCTCTCTGATAGGTAACACACACTGGAACACTGATAGGATCTCTCTCAGGAACCTAAAACTGATGTGAAGGCTCACCCACATCATGAACAATCTCGGGAGGAGGCTGAGGGGCTGTAAAGAAGTCACGAGAAATGAACTCCTCCCATGAAATGCCGTGCAATCCAAGCTGATGTACCACAATGATCTTGATGAGCGCATAATGATAAATGATGTTATGCTGCTGCTATGGAGTCTTCTTCTGCACAAGAATAGTCATCCGCTCTATGTTTTGTCACATGAAGTATGGAATATTCATTAGTCTCACTCTCGTGGAATGCATCAACACCCGGATGTGGTACGCATAAAGGCGTGAGAATCTACCCTCACAACCGAAGTATCTGATGATGAGTTTCATCAATGGCACATAGGAATCCTTCAGAAACTGAAATGGGAATACCCTGTTGAGCTGCCTCAAATAGCCAGGTCACATGTAAGGTTCATAATATGCTCTATCCAGCTGCTGTCTCTTGTTCCACTCGTCACCTATATTGGGTATCTTGGTTGCCTGAGAAATGGTTTCTAGTGTCAAGGTGAAATTCACTCCAGCAAGGTTTACATGAACAATCCGCAAATGTAGGAAAAATAAGCGAACCAACTCCTGATGATGCTGAATCTGAGCTATCATCTCACAATACTGAAAACATGAATGTTGCTGAAAGCATGCCATTGCAAGCGGGCAGGCCTGCAATTGAGTCAAGGAAGTGGGCTCTTCTTTGACGTGTCTGCCACTTTTATGAGACCTCCTCGGTACATTTAGCTCTGTGGTTGAGTCACTGTCTTGCTCATATGATGAATCTGTCTCTGTCATGTTGCTGCAATGTGTATAACAAGTGTATGCTTGATTGGTTTGAACATGAGAGATAGGTGTTTTGTTTTCAATGCCAAATGTGTACCAAGTATGAAATGAGAGACTGTGAGGAAATATTACAGTAGGTATAATGGACTGTCAAGTGAAATTTGAGTGTGAGGACAGTCACTTGAGTGCTTGGGGGACTTCAGGATTTGGGGATTTTATAAGTGATATGGGAGTGGGAGATGGTGATGGGAAATGTAGTTTTTAGATATAGGGATAAATAAAATGACAAGATATATTTAAGCTAAGTGAAATCAAGGATGTAAAGACAGTCCTTGAATGTTTTGGGAATTGGGAATTTATAAATGATATGAAGGAAGGAAAGTGGTAGAAAGTGGTAGGGTTCGAGGATGAAAACATGGGAACAAAGGGTATAAGTAGTTTGGGATAGAGGGGAATAGGAGAAGGGATTATGATAACAGTGTGACAGTGATGAGGAATATGCTTTGAAGTTATTGGCACAAAAATCACACCCTTTAAATTTCAAATACAAACCCTAAGAGCATCTTGACATTTTGAGAGGGTTTATCATTTTGGCATTTAAATTCTTATTTTTCGCTTTCAAACTACACCAAACACCAGCTACTATCCATAACCAAAGCTCACAAACTTACTTGGATCATTAGAAAACTGAGTTGATTTGAAATTTTGGTGAAGCGGTGATGAAATTAAACCTATCGGCTCTGTGTGCCACGCACACACCCAGTGTGCTGCGTCGGCTCTGTGCGTCGCGCTCGAGCAAATTAACACATTCAGACTTGGCCCAATGCGCCGCGTCTTGTGGATTCTCCGCGCACACACCCAAGCACACAGTCTTAGCTCCAAAATTCAGTTTCGTGCTTCCACAGCTTGAGTCAACTTCAATTGATCTCTTGGGTGCAAATGGAATTGATAAACATAGAAATATCTATATAAAGTCATGACTTTGATTTTTTCTTTGTAAAGAACCATTTTTGTAATGTTTCAGAACTGGCATTTCTTCACTTTTAATACAACTCTACTTTTCAAGTTTCCTCTTTGATTTTTTGGCTAAAACGATGGCTTCTTGGTTGATTTTTTGCAGGGATGGTGGCATTGGATTTTGGAAAAGGATGACCAGGGCTACATTTGATGTACTTCATGACGGAAAAATTTAAAAAGTACATATTCATTACAAACAATAAATTTGACGATTCTTCCTCAAAACAGAGTTTTGGAGAAGAAACATCCTTGAGCATTATTGATGATGAAAATATTGAAATGAAAACTTATTAAAGACATCCTCATGGCCTGCGGGCATTATTTGACATTCCGAAGACCAAAGCCTAGACCTAATGACTGAAATGTCTCTTTTTTGACCAACATACCACCTATGACTGTAAATGACTGAAATCAACTTTAATGAATTTTGATAAATTTCGACCAACCCAGTAGGTACAAACATGAGGGAGAATGAGAGAACAAAGCCCTTCCGTCAGATGATGGCATGCCCCTAACGGAATGCATATGAATGAGCAGAATGAGACACCTAAAAATGAAATGCAATAAGATAAATGATCTCTGACGGAGGGATGTAAAGACCGACTCTAACATTGGCTCCAATGGGGATGGTGGCTCCTTGGAGGTGTCAAGAACGGCATATCTCTGGGAGAGATAGACAGTGCCTTCGTCCATTGGGCTATGGAGTCCATTATTTTGACAAAGCAACTCAAGACTGTTGACTAAATTTATTTGACTGAAACTTTGACTCAAACTGACTCAACTTTTAAAACTGAAATGACTGAACCAAACCGACTAGACAGACTCAAACCAAAACTGAAATCCTTCTTCAGAATTATAGCCTTCACTTCGATCCCCAAACCAAAGAAAATATTACTGTGCACTCTTGCGATGAAACTGAAATAAATGATATGTACAATGAAAATGTGATCAGCAGAAAAAATCTTAGAAATAGTACCGCTTGAGCAGCCGACCATTGACCGGCCCTTCTGGACAGTCTTCACCGTTCATCTCCTTCAAAAGAAAGGCATTCTAACCTCGATATCTGCAATCTTAAATGGACCTTTCCAGAGATTTTCAAACTTACCGTGTTTACCTTTGTCCTCATTTCTAGCATCCCATTTCAGCACCACTTCCTCCAATTGGAATTCATCCGCCTTCGCTTTCCTGTCATAGATCTTCTTGATCCTCTCCTGCAATCTAAATTTGTTTTGGAAAACCTCTTCTCTCGTTTGCTGCAAGTGAATCATATGATTTATCCTTCTCTGCATATGGTTTTCTTCACTACCAGCTTCCTGAAGAAGCTTTACCACTGGAACAACAAGAGAGGTAGGAAACACTGTATCCACTCCATAAACTAACTCAAAGGGGGACATCCCAATGGATTTCTTTTGACTCACCTGATCAGCCCATAGCGCATTGACCAGCTTCTTATGCCAACTCTTCTTGTTTATGTCCAGCAACTTTTTAATGATGTTGACTAAAGATTTATTGGAAGATTCCGCCAATCCGTTGCCTTGCGGATGATAGGCGGTTGAATGTCCCAAAATGATTTTATACTTGGCACAAAACTCAATCATATTTCTTGATTTAAAAGCTGCTGCATTATCAGTGATCAATTTATTCAGGCAACCAAAACGAGACAAAATATTGTTCTCAAGGAAAGAAATGATTACCGAATCGGTAGCTTGCCTGGTGGGAACTGCTTCGATCCATTTCGTGAAGTAATCAGTCGCTGTTAGGATCCATCTATGTTGTGTTGAAGAAGGAGGATGGATCTCCCCAATGAAATCCAAACCCCACTACTGAAAAGGGGCGCTTGCCTCAATAGGTTTAAGCGGAAAAGGCTGTAATTTCTGTCTTCCTTCGAAAATATGGAACTCATGGCAGCCTTTGACAGTTTTAAACACATCATCAAACAATTTCAATAATAGTGTCTACTCCCTCCGTGTGTATTGTTGGTTTTTAAAAGACATTCCCAGTATCCTTTATGGAAATCCTCCATTACCTTCTTCCTTCTTCTTCACCAAAATTCAACAAAACACCACCCGGATCTTTCCAATAAAGTGCAGAATTCAAAATACAAAATTTTGTAGCCTTTAGTTTTAGAGTTCTACCTTTGTTTTTAGTCATGTCGGGCGGTGGTGACAAATTTTGAAGAACATACACGATATCTGCATACCACGGAGAAACAACAAAAATTTCCGATACCTGAAGTGGTGAATTCTCCTCATCCTCATCAGACATAGCAACAATCAGATTTATGTCTAATGCATGCAAATTTTATTCAGCCATAATCTTCACTAGCCCCTGTCCTTTGATAAGCTTCGTGGGCCTTATCTCCATGTCATACTTGAGCAAAGCTGCAATCCACTTGCCTCGTCTTCCTTCCAGATCAGTTTGTACTAGGTTTAAGCGGAAAAGGCTGTAATTTCTATCTTCCTTCGAAAATCTGGCACTCATGGCAGCCTTTGACAGTTTTAAACACATCAGCAAACAATTTCAGCCAATAGTATTCTGCTCTCAAAATATTATTGGCTGTTGTTTTCCAAAAAAGGTGACCCCCACAGTATCCTTTATGGAAATCCTCCATTACCTTCTTCGCTTCTTCTTCCACCAAAAAATTCAACAAAACACCACCCGGATCTTTCCAATAAAGTGCAGAATTCAAAATACAAAATTTTGTAGCCTTTAGTTTTAGAGTTCTACCTTTGTTTTTAGTCATGCCGGGCGGTGGTGACAAATTTTGAAGAACATACACGATATCTTCATACCACGGAGAAACAACAAAAATTTCCGATACCTGAAGTGGCGAATTCTCCTCATCCTCATCAGACATAGCAACAATCAGATTTATGTCTAATGCATGCAAATTTTATTCAGCCATAATCTTCACTAGCCCCTGTCCTTTGATAAGCTTCGTGGGCCTTATCTCCATGTCATACTTGAGCAAAGGTGCAATCCACTTGCCTCGTCTTCCTTCCAGATCAGTTTGTACTAAAACATCTTTCACGGTAGCGTTAGGAACATAAGCCAAAATATGGGAATGCAGAATGTATACCCAGAAATCCTTTAATGCTTTCACAAGTGCCAGAGCTTGCCTCTCAATGATGTTGTACTTCAAGGATGTGTCTCTTATAGTTCGACTGAAAAAATCTATTGGCTTCTCATGCCCATCTCTTTTCTGCATTAACACAACTGCCATGGTGTGCTCCGAAGCAAATGAAAAAAAATAAAATCTTGGGTGTAATCCGGGCTGATTAACACCAGTGCTGAAGATAGTGCCAACTTCACCAAATTAAAGGACTTTACCGCCTCTTCAGTCCACTTCACTTGGCTGTCCTTTTTAAGCATATTTTTTATTTCTCTTAGATGTTCAGGAAGGTTAGGGACAAAGCGGCGTAAAAAGTTCATCTTACCATTAAAAGACTAAATCTCCTTCTTGTTCCTGGGAGGGTCAATTTGCTGAATTGCTTCAACACGTGCTGGATCAATACGAATGCCATATTTTGAAATAATGTGACCAATTAATTTTCCCTCATCCATGGCAAACAAGCTCTTTTTCGAATTAAGCGAGACACCATATTTTTCACATTTTTGAAAGACAAATTTTAAGTGATACATGTGCTCTTCATCTGAATTGGAAAATACTGTCAAATCATCAAGGTATATAACAAGAAATACATCTTTCTCATTCGCAAAATCCATGTCCATCGCACGCTGAAAAGTCGCACCAACATTTTTCAAACCGAACGGCATCTTGGCATAGTGGAAAGTTCCCCACGGAGTGGTGAACGCGGTTTTGTCTCGGTCGTCCTCATGGACCAAAATTGGGTTATATCTAGAATAACCATCGAGTAGTGACATATGGGATGCTCCAACTACTCGTTGTAGTATATGATCCATTTTGGGCAATGGATAATTGTCCTTCAATGAAACCTTGTTCAGATTTCGGAAGTCAATGCACAACCGAATCTCACCTGTCTTTTTCCGCACTGGCACCAAATTGGAAATCCAATCAGAAAATCTAATGGGGAAAATGATTCCTGCTTTGTACAACCTGTTTACCTCCTTCTCAATTGATGGCAGCAACTTCGGATTGATTATTTCTCAGCTTCTGTTTGAAAGGCTTCTGATTAGGCTTGCTTGGGATAGTGTGCTGGATTATATTGGTATCATACATCTTTAAATCTGAATAGTCCCAAGCGAAAGCATCAGCGAAAGAAGACAAAAAACTGATATATTTAGCCTTTACCTCCGGTGGCAATGATTTGGATAACTTCACCATCTTTGGGTCTTCAGCTGTTCCAATATTTACATCTTCGACTCCCTTTTCAGTCGGCCGTAAGGTTGGTTTTTTAGCCACATCATCCTGATCGAAGAGCTCTTCTAAAGGTATCAAACCTTTAGGAATAACGTTATCTTTCAGCTGCAACACTTCCATTTGATTTACTTTCACATCATCTTCACCATCATCATATTCTACATCAATTGAGGTATCTTTGAACTTACCTTTATTTTGCAGAAAATCATTAATCTCATCATCATCTTGGAAAGCTTGCCAACATCTTTGATTATCCGGGACAGTAGGACGATGCTTCACATGGATTTTGAACTTATTACTTGAATTAATTGGGATCTTCAAATTACTTGTTGCCTTAGCAAGTGCATCTGCAATTCCATTTTGAATGCGAGGAATACAAGTCAAGGTATAATCTAAAAACTGCTTCAAAATATCAAGGACAACATTCCGGTAAGCCCGCACTCGGGGATGCTTAGTTTGGTATTCACCCTTTACTTGCTTAATCACCAATTCGGAGTCGCCATAGACCACAATTCTCTTAGCATTCATCTTTCTAAGAATTTTTAGGCCAGCAATCAGAGCTTAGTACTCAACCTCATTGTTTGAACAATCGAAAGCTAATTGGTAAGAACATACTCGTACATTGCTTGGTACCTTGTTTGGAGCGGAAAAAGGACTGCGTACCCAAATACCAATCCCAAAACCATCATTTCCCACTCCACCATGGAAATCCATGGTCCATAGACCCTCTTCATCATCTTCTAAGTGCTAAAATTCTGCTAGATATGTTTTTTCTGCTTGCTGTCCACTATCTTTAGCTGATTGCTCAACTGTGCTTTCCGTTTTTTGCCTTTCTTTCTGCAAAACTTCTCTGAAATTCTCAGTAATCTCTATAATACCTTTTGCTTGAACTACCTGAATATCAACATCATTGAAACTATCGGCAAACAAAAAAAAAGACTCTAAATCTGTATGTACATAATTAATCGGATGATTAACCGACTTCTCCTTGGTTGTAATCATGTACTTCATTTTTTGTTCCTGGTACAACTTTCTCATTTGACCAAACACAAGAACCGTCACATTGGAGAAATCTAATTGTAATGTCCCTTTCAATTTTTCTCCCCAAGATCTAGAAAGAAACATACCAAATCTGGGAGGAATGTCTGCCACAAGTACGTCCATCAAAACATTCTTTGTGGGAATATGATCCAAACTAACAACCAAGTCTTTAATGAGCCCAATACATCTCACTCTGCTAGAATCAAATGATTAAAGATCATGGTATTTCCTTGTGATTTCTAAACCCAACTTCTCCATGATTGCCTTCGGCATAAGATTATGGGAAGCACCGGAATCGAACATGGCATTATGCAATACAAACTCATGCAATCGAAGACTGATATAAAAAGGAGGCACTTCGCTATCTGGAGACTCACCATCTTAAGCTGGTCCAAATATCAGTTCAGGTTGATCATCTTCAATATTCACCATATCAGACATGGGATCAAAATTCAAAATTTTGGAAACTTGACCTCTATAATTGCTGTTCTTCATTAGTTCAGTCAAGGGAATGGATACCTTTAATTTAGAAATATCATTCTCCAAACTAAAGGCAGAAGTATTTTCGATCTCTTTGGCTGGAACATCTTTCTTTTCAGCCTTCTCCCTCGATGTAATTGGCTGATTTGATTTTTCTGCTGATGATGACTTGGTGGCAGCGGGATCAACTATCTCTTTTGCTTTCTTTTGTGCAACAGGTGAATCGTTTTTAGGTGCTGAAACTTCCTTTCTCTTTTGGATTGGGTTGACAGGCACATCTCTATTTCTAAGAGAATATTGCTTCTGTTGGGCTGACAAGGCATTCATATAACCTCTCTAATACTCATCTGACTCTTCCTCAAGAGCTGCATCATTGGCCAAGATAAAATGCTCATCTCTTTGTACCACTGAACTTTCTGCATACTCATCTTCGGTGATATAAATGGGAAAATAATCAGGAGTAAAGAAGTGATTTTCCTCCCCTACTACATCATCTTCATCATCTGAATCCTGACCAACAAAATTCTGTTGAAGAGGTGTCTTTACTTGCTACTGGACTGCTGGTTCTTGTGCTCGCTGTTCTCGTTGTTTGATCCTGAATGGTGGCTGCTGCTGACCACGGAAGTTGGGATTTCGAATTTGCAGTTCAGGCTTATCAAGTGTGAGATTTTCAATCATTCTTTCCACCTTGTGAAGTAGCTGATATTATGTAGATGTAGAAGCTTCTTTGATCACAACCTTCTTCTCTGCTTTCAATCTAGCTCTCTTGTCATTCAAATTTTCCTCAACACTCACCGCAATTTTCTGCATATCTTCTAAGGTGGGCGGATCTCTGTCTCGTAATGAATAGGCCATCTTCGGATCAAAACCATCTAGGAATTTTAACAAAGCGGACTTCTTAGATGGCCTCAAATCATCAGGAATTGCATTATAAACCGCATTAAATCTGATAATATAGTCTTGGACGGACTCACTAGCATTACGTTTGATCTTGGTATATTCAGAAGTGATTTTAAGTGGATCTTTATTCATTTCCCACCGATCTAGAAACTGTCTCTAAAGCTCATCTAATGTATTAATACTTTTGGGCTGCAAAGCTCTGAACCACTTGCGTACCTCACCTCCAAACGTTTGCACAAACAACCTCATGGTGACATTCTCTTCATCAATTTCATGGAGATCAAAGAAGTCTGTCATTCTATCAATATGCTGCTGAGCAGGAGCACTCTGAGGAGTTCCATCAAACAAAGGGATCTTACTCTGATAATCAGCGGGCATGGGATCCAAGTTCTGGGGCAAGATAAGAGGTGCGAATCTAGCAGCCATTGCTCTTGGTGGATTTATGATCTGTCTTGGAGAAATGGGAGGAGTAGGAGAAATAGATGTACAAGGTGTATGTGGTGGAGATGGAGGAGAAGTTATTGCTGATTGCTGATCAGATATAGATGGTTGCACGGGAATGGTAGGAATGAAGGGAAGCTCAGTGTGAACTTGTGAATCATAAGTAACTAATGATGGACCAAGAGTTTCAGAAGCAGATTCGATAAACTCAGGAATATTCGTTGCCACAATAGAGTTCTAAATGTTCAAGATGTAACTATCAATGGATCTATTAGCTTTTTCAATTTCAAGATACTTGATAAAATCGGGATTTATGACAGTAGAACCAGTAGCACTTTCAGACTTAGTTTTAAACAACGACAGCTCAAATTTATCATCAAACTCAATATCTTCAAGAAATTCAAATACAGTAGGGCATGAATGAGATTTAAACAAAGGTATCACGGGACTTTCTCGACGGAGGATTCTTGAAATCAGATTGGGATTCTCATATACGGGAGGCAGATCAGGATCGAGATTAGCTCTAGTATGTCTTCTAGAAGCCAGTGTGTTGATCTATTCAAAAATCAAAGGACAAAACTGTTCTATTTCAGCCTATCAAATTCTAGACTCAATCACCCAAAAGTCTAGAACGATGTAATATACTGGGGTAATTCACAAGTCAAATGTCACGTTCACAAGCTAAACCGGAGATTGACTGAAGCATCGTTTATCTACTTCTGCTAATGCAAAGCAAAAGCGTTTCGAAGGCTACCTGGCATAACTTCAGGCTCCGTCTGTAGTTTATGAAACAAAAAACACCAACAAGAAATCCATTTTCATTCCCCAGTATGGTTGCCACTATGTTATTTCCCAAATCCACCTTAGGTTGAAAGAAGGTGGGATTTAGGGTAACACCAAACCACGCTCAGTCTAGTAGCTAGCCCTACCAGAAGAGGAGAGCGCTCTCTCCGGGTCAATCTCAGGAAAAATGTATCAATAGGGCTTGAGATGACTGAAATGAATGCTAATTTTAAGCTAGGTATATAAATAAAGGAGTTTGGAATGATTTTTTAAGGGTTTTTGTTGGAGAAAGGAAAAGGCAGTTTTGGGCTTGGGGATGAGGCCAAATTCTTGCAGAGTTCAAGTTGGGGCAGGGAAGGCAATGGCTTTGATGTCTTAGATTGAATGAATGGATAGAAAAGATTGCTGAGGAGCTGAAGAGGGCAGGAGGGTGCAAGGATCCTCTTCAAACTGACGAAAACATATAAAACTAAACAAAAGTTTAAGGCAGAGCACCAACAAACTAATGAATTCTACCTTAGTTACTCATTTGTTTAATTCAGAAGCAAAGAGAAGGGAAATGGAATATATATAACATTAATGAAACTTACAGATACATGGAGAAAAAAATCATCAAAACTCAGAGCCACAAGGATCCCAACAAGTGCTGCAAAACCTTGGTCTTTCCTTTGCCAAAAATGCAGAAGTGTATGTACAATGAAATGCCAAACTTTTCCCAAGTATCCAACCCTGAAAATGTCTCAGAAAATACATGATATATACCATCCTAACCCATTCCCATGCCTCTAGGGGTCGAGCTCATCCTTCTAGGAGCTGTTTCAACCAATTCTAAACAAGGAACTGAAATCTAGGCAATCAAACAACTTGCCTCTATATGGAAGGAAACTGATTCATTCATTTAATTTTCACTTTTTAGTGAATGAATCCTCTAGAACAAGTAAATATGAGCCAAAATTACATCATAATAATCAAATTACATCAAGATCGATCAATAGTTACATCAAAAGTAAAACTAGTCAAAACTGGGCGAATTTCTGAGCTGAAGAGTCAAAATGAGGCCAAATTTCTCTATGCGCCACGCCCAAAAACTCAATGCGTCGTGCCACTTTGAACCTATTTTTGAGGCACTTCCCGAAGTCCAAGTTGAGCTCATGATAGCTCGTTGGAAATCCCTGTCTGTCTACTATCCAACTAAAGTGGAATTTTTGGATTTGGATGTAATTTTCCCCTCCAAAACTTCAATCTCCCAAGACTGGTTCCTGCTGGTGCAAAAAGTGGCAGAAAGGCCATTTTTGGAGTGTTTTTTACCCTTAAGACCATCCAGAACTTGATGAAATCTCTCAGCCATTTCTGAATATGCATAATTTATCATAGAAAACTCAAAAATATCAATTTTTCCTCCAGAAGATGTCCCAATCATAAGCGTGCGCCAAGTGGCGCGACGCGTCGGGTGGAAAAATCTGTTTTGTGACCAAAATTTCAAAAATGACAAAATTTACTCCAAATTTGCTGAAATTTGGAGTGAAGGCCCTCCATCATGTGCCATGCTCAGCCAAAGAAGCTTATGCCAAGATTTGGAGTGGATCAGGCCTTTTCCGACGTTTCAGTGCTCTCCTCAGCCTTGCCTTCAGGATCTTCATCTTCGCTTTGCAAACATGTGTGTGGGCCCAATAGTGGTTCTTCATGTGTCTGAGCATGTCTTTGTCCCTATTGGCCTTCACCAATAGTTTCTCAAGATGAATGTTGGCTCTCGTAAGCCAAGTCTCCCGCTCAAACAGTGTCATGTCACCTGGTCTTTTTCAGGCCAATTCCTGGTCTTCGTGGATTCTCTGCAGCTCCATGAGTGTGTGTTGATCCTCAAATTGTTTATTCCGTTGCTCCAAGTAATTTATAACCCACTGAGATCTCTGAAATTTCTCGGTCAATGTGCCGATCTCAGCTTTCTGTTTCTGGATGATTTCTTTCAGCTTTGAGTTGGGAGAGCTCAAATCAACATCAATGAGTGTAAAATCAGTGCCTTGGCCTCCTGAAGGGCCCTCATCATGCATAGGCCTCTTGCCTTTGTCCTGTACTTGTGTTGATGTCGAAGGCGAGACCCCTTCCACGCCAAGTGGAGATAGTACTCACGCTGCTGATGAAGATAACGAGACCCCTTCCACCCCTGGTGGAGATAGTACGCGTCGTGCTGCTGCAAATAAGGCCCTGGTACCTCTCTGATAGGTAACACACACTGGAACACTGATAGGCTCTCTCTCAGGAACCTCAAACTGATGTGAAGGCTCACCCGCATCATGAACAATCTCGGGAGGAGGCTGAGGGGCTGTAAAGAAGTCACGGGAAATGAACTCCTCCCATGCAATGCCCTGTAATCCAAGCTGATGTACCACAATGATCTTGATGAGCGCATAATGATAAATGTTGTTATGCTGCTGCTCTGGAGTCTTCTTCTGCACAAGAATAGTCATATGCTCTATGTTTCGGCACATGAAGTATGGAATGTTCATCAGTCTCACTCTTGTGAAATGCATCAACAACCGGATGTGGTACGCATAAAGGCATGAGAATCTACCCTCGCAACTAAAGTATCTGATGATGAGTTTCATCAATGGCGTATAGGACTCCTTCAGAAACCGAAATGGGAATACCCTGTTGAGCTGCCTCAAATAGCTAGGTCACATGTAAGGTTCATAATATGCTCTATCCAGCTGCTGTCTCTTGTTCCACTCGTCACCTATATTGGGTATCCCGGTTGCCTGAGAAATGGTTTTTGGTGTCAAGGTTAAATTCACTCCAACAAGGTTTACATGACCATCATGCAAATGTAGGACAAATAAGCGAACCAACTCCTGATGATGTTGAATCTGAGCAATCATCTTACAATACTGAAAACATGAATGTTGCTAAAAGCATGCCATAGCAAGCGGGCAGGCCTGCAATTGAGTCAAGGAAGTGGGCTCTTCTTTGATGTGCCTGCCACTTTTATGAGACCTCCTCGGTACATTTAGCTCTGTGGTTGAGTCACTGTCTTGCTCATATCCTTTCTCATATGATGAATCTGTCTCTATCATGATGCTACAATGTGTATAACTAGTGTATGCTTGATTGGTTTGAACATGAGAGATAGGTGTTTTGTTTTCAATGCCAAATGTGTACCAAGTATGAAATGAGAGACTGTGAGGAAATATTACAGTAGGTATAATGGACTGTCAAGTGAAATTTGAGTGTGAGGAAAGTCACTTGACTGCTTGGGGGACTTCGGGATTTGGGGATTTTATAAGTGATATGGGAGTGGGAGATGGTGATGGGAAATGTATTTTTTAGAGATAGGGATAAATGAAATGACAAGATATATTTAAGCTAAGTGAAATCAAGGATGTAAAGACAATCCTTGAATGTTTTGGGAATTGGGAATTTATAAATGATATGAAGGAAGGAAAGTGGTAGAAAGTGGTAGGGTTTGAGGATGAAAACATGGGAACAAAGGGTATAAGTAGTTTGGGACAGAGGGGAATAGGAGAAGGGATTATGATAACAGTGTGACAGTGATAAGGAATATTCTTTGAAGTTCTTGGCACAAAAATCACACCCTTTAAATTTCAAATACAAACCCTAAGAGCATCTTGACATTTTGAGAGGGTTTATCATTTTGGCATTTAAATTCTTATGTTTCACTTTCAAACTACACCAAACACCAGCTACTATCCATAACCAAAGCTCACAAACTTACTTGGATCATTAGAAAACCAAGTTGATTTGAAATTTTGGTGAAGCAGTGATGAAATTAAGCCTGTCGGCTCTGTGCGTCGCGCTCGAGCAAATTAACACATTCAGACTTGGCCCAATGCGCCGTGTCTTGTGGATGCGCCGCACCTTCCTCCAATGCACCGCGCGCACACCCAAGCACACAGTCTTAGCTCCAAAATTCAGTTTCGCGCTTCCACAGCTTGAGTCGACTTCAATTGATCTCTTGGGTGCAAATGGCATTGATAAACATAGAAATATCTATATAAAGTCATGACTTTGATTTTTGCTTTGTAAAGACCCATTTTTGTAATGTTTCAGAATTGGCATTTCTTCACTTTTAATACAACTCTGCTTTTCAAGTTTCCTCTTTGATTTTTTGGCTAAAACGATGGATTCTTGGTTGATTTTTTGCAGGGATGGTCGCATTTGATTTTGGCAAAGGATGGCCAGGGCTGAATTTGATGTACTTCATGACGGAAAACTTTAAAAATTACATATTCATTACAAACAATAAATTTGATGATTCTTCCTCAAAACAGAGTTTTGGAGAAGAAACATCCTTGAGCATTATTGATGATGAAAATCTTGAAATGAAAACTTATTGAAGACGTCCTCATGGCCTGCGGGCATTATTTGACATTCTGAAGACCAAAGCCTAGACCTAATGACTGAAATGACTCTTTTTTGACCAACATACCACCTATGACTGTAAGTGACTGAAATCAACTTTAATGAATTTTGATAAATTTTGACCAACCCAACAGGTACAAACATGAGGGAGAATGAGAGAACAAAGCCCTTCTGTCAGATGATGGCATGCCCCTAACGGAATGCAGATGAATGAGCAGAATGAGACACCTAAAAATGAAATGCAATAAGAGAAATGATCTCTGATGGAGGGATGTAAAGGCCGACTCTAACAGTACCAACAATATGGCTGAGTATGAAGCCCTCATTTTAGGACTCCATATTATCAGAAACATAGGAGGAAAGAATATCAATAATGGGAGATTCATATTTGATTGTTAAATAGATAAAAGGAGAATATTATGTTTATAATCCTAGACTAGGCCAATATAGAGAAATTGTATTAGATTTGATTGATGAACTATTGGAATGTAATTTTTCTGCAATATCAAGGAAGAAAAGCATATAAGCACACTCCTTAGCAACTTTTTCTAGTACCTGTAATTTATCCTTTTCAGCCCAATCATAAGTATATTGCAGAAGTAAAAAACAGACCAATAAATCCAGATAACCTCAAATATTGGCAAATTTTCTCACAAGATCAACAAATTTACCATTTTATGAATAATGAAGGTGAATTTCAGAATTGCAAAATAGACACAAACTGTACAATAGATCATGATTTAGATAGTGAAATTGATTTAAACAATATAGATGTAAATAAAGTAAAGTTTGCTAGACCCACTAAATTTAGTCAATCAGATATATATAACTTAGAGAAAGTATAAATTGATGAGAAAATTGATGATGAATCTGATATATTAAATCTCAAAGATAATTTCTTACCAAAAGGTTTAACTCCTTTAGAAGATTTATTTGACTAAAATGATGTTGCTAGAAAACCCAAAATGGAGCCACTTAGATCTGATAATGAGGAATGTAACATAGGCATAGAGTTAAAACCCAAGATGATCAAACTTTCCAATGATTTACCTCCACAAGAAAAAGAAAAATATATTTCTCTTTTCAAGGAATTTCAAGATGTTTTTGCTTGGAGTTATGAGGACCTAAAATCCTATGACACCAACATAATACAACATAAAATCCCTATAAAAGAAGACCAAAATCATTTTAAACAAAACATGAAGAAGGATCAACCTTGTTTTGATGCCTCTGATTAAAAAAGAGGTAAAAAGAATGTACGACGCACAGATAATTGCACCAATCAGATATTCTGATTGGGTTTCTAATCTAGTTCCAACCAGAAAAAAGACAGGAGAAATTAGATTATGTGTTGATTTTAGGAATCTAAACAAAGTATCCTTAAAAGATAGTTATCCTTTACCACAAATGGATCACATTTTACAAAGGGTAGTTGGTTCTTCTAGGATTTCACTTTTATATGGATTTTCAGGATACAACCAAATTTTAGTCCAACCAGAGGATCAAACCAAAACAACTTTTACTAATCCTTGGGGCACTTTTATGTATGTAAAAATGCCTTTTGGTTTAATGAATGCAGGAGCTACCTTTCAAAGAGCTATGGATATAGCCTTTGCAAAGGAAATTCATGAATTTTTAGTGATTTAGTTAGATGAACTTACTGTATTTTCTAAGACTAATTATTAACACTTGGATCATCTTAGACAAGTCTTTGTTAAATGTAGAAAGTTTTGCATCTCTTTAAACCCCAAGAAAACCTAATTTATATTATAAGAAGGTAAGTTACTAGGACACATAATATCTAAGGAAGGAATTAGAATAGACCCTTCCAGAATAGAAACAATTCTTAATATTAGTCCTCTAAGGAACATAAAAGAGTTACAAGCCTTTCTAGGTAAAATTAACTTTTTAAGAAGATTCATCTCCAATTTAGCTGAAATAATCAGAGAGCTTAACAACATGCTTAAAAAAGATGTAGTTCTTAAATGGACTATTGAGGCCAAACAATCATTTGAATCTATCGAATAAGCCCTAACCAAAACTCCAGTCCTTATAAGTCGTGACTTTAAAAAGGATTTCATCATTTTTTTTCATTTGCTTTAGAACACACCATTGCTACATTTTTACTGCAGAAAAATGACCAGGGCTATGAGCAGCCCATAGCTTTCTTTAGTAGAACACTTAGAGGTGCCACTTTGAAGTACAATATCATGGAGAAACATGCCCTAGCTTTGGTAAAGGCCATTAAAGATTTTAGAGTGTAAATTATTTATTCTCACATCATTGCCTATGTCCCAAATGCAGTAGTAAAAGACATTCTAACTCAGGATGGTCCTGATGGAAGAAGAGGTAAGTGGATTGCCACAATTTTGGAATATGATATAGAGATAAAACCCACTAACTTATAAAAGGTCAAGGTTTAGCCAAAATCATGACTGAATCAAATTGTCATGCCCTAGACATAAATTTTATTTCCCAAGTAGATGATGAGGAAGAGATGGCGACTCCAGAGTTCAGTGAAGCCTTTTCAGATTCACCATGGTATGTAGATATTATATTTGTATTACTAAACTTACAAGCTCCTCCTGGATTATCAAGAATAAAAGCTAGATTCTTAAAACTAAAGGTAGTAAGATTTTGTATATTAGACAATGTACTTTTTTAGAAAGATCATAGAGGGATTTTGTTAAATTTTTTGT
This sequence comes from Pinus albicaulis, assembly GCA_034641835.2. Lineage (NCBI taxonomy): Eukaryota > Viridiplantae > Streptophyta > Pinopsida > Pinales > Pinaceae > Pinus > Pinus albicaulis. The sequence goes on along the minus strand of CM076575.1, from coordinate 1,426,798,264 downwards.
TAAAAGAAGAAGCTGACAAAGTATTAGAAGAATTTCATGTAGGTGACTATGGAGGACATCTCTACTGGAAGACTACTACAGACAAAATCCTAAGAGCTGGTTTTTATTGGCCTACTTTGTTTGCAAATGTAAAAAGGTATGTGACCTCCTGTCACAAGTGTGAAATATTTGACGGAAATAAAAAGCTCTGACCATTGCCCTTAAAACCTATCTCAACAAAAATGGAATTTCACCAATGGGGTCTTGACTTCATTGGTTAAATTCACCCTCCATCATCAATGCTTCAACCAATAGTCAAGAATCCAAAAAAAGTGGAAGATTACAAAAAAGTTCACCTTGAAGTACCAACAGAAAGTATCCATGCACTAGATCAAATTGAATTTCACAGAAAAACTTCTAAGATTTTATATTCTACCATAACTACAAAGGCCATGAGTGTCCACAAGCTCTAGAATACAATAATAAATATGAGAGATAAATTGAAAGTTGACAAGGCTTCCTCATACGCTAAAGATCTTAGGATTAAGTCTTTAGAAGAGTTGGTTATTCAAGTAGGATATGATCCTTCCAATGTCAAAGCAGCAGAAGAGTTAGTGAAGAAAAAGAATGATGATATTTAGAAAACAGCTCAAGCTTCCACTAATTGAACATCCACAAGCCAAAGAAATAGTCAAGAGAAAATCCAAAAAGATGATATGATGAACATAATTTTACAATTGACAGCACAAATAAAAGAAATGGAAATCCAAATGGACAAGCTTGTCCATGAAAGAGACTACAAAATCACAGGAAACTCCTATAGTAATTCCCATGGTTACTACAACTGTATCTTCAACTCTTGTAGAAGAGTTGGCACCAAAAGTACCACTAGTTACTACATTGCTAGTAACCTCATCCACTACTTCAACTACAGAATCATCTACATCAACAATGCAGCCAACAGATGAGGCTAGTAAACTAGTTAAGGCCATGGAAGAAATGTCACTTCAAACTAATGAAATCAATAAGGTTGAAGAAAGTGATTGACAATATTGAAGATACTAAGAAGCTAGCCCAAATCAATGCCAAAACTCATGAACAAAGGGAAAACATGTTAAATATTGATTTGAGGAATCTACAAAAGGATTTAACCTTGAAAGAGCCAATGTATTATGTGAAGAATCAGTTATGGAGTAAAATCATTAAATCCATCAATGATATTTGGCCATCAATACAAATGATTTATGAGCAAAGGGATTTATTGAAAGCAACACAAGCAAAGATTCATAAAAAAAATGATGAACTAGGAGCCAAACCTGAGCAAGCCCTAGAACTAATCAAATTTGTTAACATCAAGAACAAGCAAGAACTTGAGGAGATAAAAATTACTAATAGAACAGAGACAATCCTTGAAGTAAGGAAATTAATTTCAAAGAAAAATTTAATGAAGCAGTTAGAGGAAAAATGTGAAAAAATGAACATAGCCATAACCAAGTTTATGGTAAAATTTGAGACATTGAGGCAAAGAGGTTTTCCAAACATCCTGGTTATTAATGATAAACTCATGCCACAAGAGGACTACAACAAAAATATAAGGGATTATGCAAAAGAACAAGTTAACAAAATAGAAGGGCAAGGTATTCCTACAGGGAAGGTTTTACATAGAAGTTTTGAAGACTTGTTTTATATACATCATGAGATAAAACACTGATTTATTATAAAACCAACATTTGCTAGATACACTAAGGCAGATGAGAACTATAGGAAGCTGAAAAATATAAAAATTCCTGATCATGAAGCTTGGTAATCACTCACTGACTTACTGTAGAAATCAAAATGCAGAGAAAATGATTAAAACATTTTGCCGATTTTTTACTGTCAAAACAGAAAATTACAGTAGTAAAGCAGTTTAATAGTGGTTAAAGTGTATAAGTGATTAAAGAGTATCAGAGATAAAGAGTATCAGATAAGAAATTAATATTTCAAAACAGATTTGAAATATCTTGTGCCAACATTGAAGACAGCAAAGCAGCCAGCTAAACCTAATCCACAACATCATTTTCTATTTTATTTGGATAAATAGGAAAACTTGCTAAGTTGTTAAGTAGTTGTCACTATTTTATTGTAAAAGATATTTTATTTCCTTAGAAAAATCCTATGATTATTCTAGGATATTTTGTAAACATTTTTGTATATATACTTCATCTTTTGAAGTATTATTGTGGAATAAATTGCTGAAGATTTCTATAGTCATTTTTGTTGTACCTGAAAGCTTTTTGTAGAAAGTTCAAGTAGCAGACTGGATCAAATCACCTAGCATCATATTTTATGATTAATGTAATGAGCCATTGAAGTAAAGTACTTTCTACTGTCATTATTTAATCTTCTTATGTTTTACATGCATCCATATATGTGTTCTAAATTTGAATGATAAATTAGGAATATTATTACAAGATTTGTTAAAAGTCTTATCACTCTAGTAATTTCTTAAGTTGTGGGATTTGAGTTTTTAGTTAAAGAACACTAGAGGTAGCCACAAGCCTACTTGGAAATCTAGGCTCTAGCCTTCCCAAAGTTCAGAGAGGGCTCTCTCTTTAATATTTATCTTTGTTTTTTTATTTATGTTTTTAGGCTAGTTATGATAGAACATTTGGTTTTGTTTTTAAAGGTTTTGGTGGGAAAAATCACTTAGAGGTAAACTCAAGAGAAATAAACTTTTCCATTGGGCTATGGAGTCTTAATCTAGCTAGCAGCACTAGAAGTTAAGCCTAAAAAGGTACAAATGTATTTAGGGCAAGATAGATAACCCTCAGAGATTTGGGAAAGTGTTTTTTGGTGAAATGGTATGATCGGGACAAAGGGAAATGAAGGATCCTTGGATCTAGAAAATGGAAGAAGGAGGCAGGGGTCAAATCGGAGTAGGAGTAATCAAGGATTCCTAACACTGGAAATCAACAGAAAACATTAAAATGGTAACTAGTTAAAAACATGGAGCACTAGACTATCTTCTAGTAATATTCCTAGTTGCACATTCATATACAACAAACATATAATGAATTGCATGAAACTCATAAAAGAAAACAATGACAAGAACGTAGTACTTCACTCATTAGCTTATCACATGGATTTTGAATTATGATGCCAGTTTAGCTTTGTCTAGTCTGCTACTTCGAAATCAACACACAATAGCCTCTAATGTTCAACAAAAAATCTATAGTAAGTCCAACAATTTTATTCCACCCTGAATACTTCTAATGTAGAAGTATTTATACAAAATGTAGTTACAAATATCCTAGGAGAAATCTAGAAATATATTTAGGAAATAGAAAATATCTTTACAAAATAAGAGGGACAACCGCTTACCAAATCAGCAAGCTGTCCTCTTATCCAAAATAAATAGAACTACTTTATCTAACAAGGATATTTTGAGTGATTAGATGTCCTTCTTTGCTGGCTACTAAATATCTTCATTTGAGTTGCCTTAGCTGATACTCTTTCATCTGATACTATTTAACGTTGCTCTTTAACGCTGATACACTTTTGACTGATATTTCCACTATTTACTGCTGTAAAAATATATCTTTTTGCAGTAAAAATCAGTAGACTGTCCTTTTATTTCACTGTTTCTTTTTTATTATTTTTCAAGGTAATTTTCTTCACTGTTTTACCTCTCATTGTTACATTAAATCTGTAAATGTTTGCCACTGTTCTCCATTGATGATTTTGACATTCTTTATCTTTCTAAAATTCTCATCAGCCTCCGTGTATTTAGCAAAAATGGGCTTGAACACAAAGAGGTGTTTAATCTCATGTTGTAGAAAGAACAAATCTACAAAGTGTTGAAGGAGGACTTTTTCTGTGGGAGTGCCCTGTGGTGATGGTTTGCTGACTTGCTCCTTGGAAAATTCCCTGATATTTTTATCATAATCCTTCTGGGGCATCAATTTTTCATTAAAAACATGGATTTCTGGCAAGTCCCTCTGTCTTAAGTTTGTGTATTTTACCATAAACTTTGTTATGGCAATGTTAATTGATTCACATTTCTCTTCCAGGTAGTTCATCAAATTTTTCTTGGTTACCACCATTTTAATCTGTAAAATGGTTTTTGTTCTGTCCAATACCTGTAATTCTTCCAATTTTTCTCTATTCTTGTTGTTCAGGAATGTGATGAGTTTTAAAGCCTGAGCTAGCTTATCAATTAACTCATCCTTGGTCTTTTGAATCTCTGCCTAAGCTGCTAATAATAAGTCTCTCTGCTCATATATAACCTGAATTGAAGGCCATTGAGTGTGGATGGATTCAATTATGTTTGTCCATAGATGATTTTTTACAATTGAAATTTGCTCAGTGAAAGTTAGCTCTTTTTGTAAACCCTTGATTTGTTCTCCATGTCTAATTGCCTTTTGTTCATGGGTTTTAGCATTTATCAAAGCTAACTTATTTGTGGCTTCAAGATTATCAATCATCTTCTTTATACTATTGATTTCATTACTTTTCAAAGAAAATTCCTCCATATATTTTACAATCTGACCTACTCCATATGTTTTCTGAACCTTTGTTGTAGAAGAATATGTGGTTAAAGTAGTAGCTAAAATCACTCGCGCTGTAGTTTCCAGTGGTTCTTTTGGTGCTAGTTTTTCTCCTAATGTAGAAGACACTGCTGTGGTAATCACTGGTATAACTAAAGGAATGATAGGAGTGTCAGTTTCTTTCACAGTTTCCTTCTCTTGGACAAGCTGGTCCATTTGGGATTCCATTTCTTTGATCTGAGCAGTTAATTTGAGGATGAGCTTCATCATCTCTTCTTTTTCACTTTTCTCTTGAAGGATTTCTTTAGTTTGTGGATGCTCACTTTGAGGAAGCTTAAGCTGTTTCCTCAAAGCTGTTATATCCTCATTCTTTTTCTTTACCAAAAAATCTATTGCTTGAATATTTGAGGGATCATATCCCACCTGTAAAACTAAATCCTCTGAGGCTTTAATCCTTAGGTCCTTTGCATACAAAGATCCCTTGTCTAACTTCATTTGATCTTGCATATTAAGAATAGTATTCTGCAACTTGGTAGCACTCATTGCCTTTGTCACCACTATTGAATATAACAAGTCAGAGCTATGTCTATGAAATACAATTTGGTCTAGCTCATGAACATTTTCAGTGTCTACCTCAAACTCCACCTTTTTATATGTAATGTTCCAAAATTTTCATGAAGTTAATTGGAACATTAATTTTTCTCATATCATCTAGGAGGTGAATAAAATGGGTGAAGAGACCCATGAGTAGGAATAAAATCCCTCATAGTGTGAAATGGATCTATGGAGTAGCTTTATTTTGCACCTTCCAGTGTGAAAAGGGGCAATTGCATGAGGACAAGGTCAAGTTTGACCAAGTCAACAACGCTGTCTAAGAGGGTGTGGCTTGCTTTGGAAGACAACACAGTTTGAGAGGGAGGAAGATTCCTTGTGGAAGAAACCCTAATGTGTGGGGTCCAGGGAAAAGAGACATTCACTTACATATAAGGAGGAAGAGGCAGCCATAGTGAGACATGTTTGAGTATTTTGATTATTGGTCTAGTAGACTATTTGTAGTCTTCGACTATTTAGCTGAGTTGCAGTGATGTTTAGCACGGGGGATTCCTATTTAGGATTTCCTCTCCTTCTTGAGAGGCCTCTTGAAGGATTTCACTTCATTTTCTCCACATCTAGGCTCAAGGCCAAAGCCACTTCCTTCAGTCATTGCGTTATTTCTACTGAAGTATAACGTAGTGTTAAAGGGTGTTGCAGTGGAGGGTTCCACAACACCACTCCTTGGCTCATATTTCAGAGGAGGTAGCTCCTATTCCTCCAGAAGGTTAGTGAGGGAGATTCTAGAGCTGATTGAAAATATTTGGCACCAGGCCAAGCACTTCCTATCTCCTATAACATAGTCAAGCTCCTTGACTGCATTATTTTAGAGTGTATTTGTAGTGGGAGATTGCACCACTAGTTTGGAGGGTGAGATCTTCAGGGATTGGATCAGCCTTTCACCTGAGAGGTCCATTGGATGAGATCTATCCATCATATGTAGCATCATCAGCTATCTTAATCCATGTCTATTTTTTGAGTTGCAACTGCTACCCAGCAACTCGAGCATTTCTGCAGATTTGCCATTTGTACATGTATTGCAGCCAATCCTTCTAAGGATTGTTGTACCGTTGTTTTCAGGGGTTGATAGCTTGCTCCCCCACATTTCTTGAGCTCATATTTTCATATATTTGTATTATCATTTTATATTTTGCAGTGTCTACTATAAATTGTGATGTTATAGCCATGGCTTCTTTCATGTAGCAGTATTTTCCATTTATCATGTATATGTTCTATTGAGAGAGGCATTGCCCTACTCGAGTGATTGTTTCCTCAAGCATTTGTATACATTGTTGTTGATATGATCTAATATGATGGATATTTGGATATTCTGACTATTTCTGCATTGCTATAATGCTGCTACTCCATTGAATGTTCATATATTTGTTGGGAAAAATACTGAGAGGGGGGGGTGAATCAGTATTTACTGCATATTCAAAAATTTTTACTTTTTCATTCCTTAAAACCCATACGCTACTTTGTTGAAGACAAGTAGCGTATACACGCAGATATCCTTCATAAAACTCGCGTATACACAGAGATCTAATTATGCCATTAGTTCTTCACTTATATCATTCCATCATTCATTCATTAGATGTTCTATAAACAGTAAACATGTGCAGTAAGAACAGAATAAACCATCACACAAAGCATCACACATGAACACCGGGATTTTTAGGTGGAAACCCAAGTCGGGAGAAAACCACCGCTGCAGTTGCTCAGCCTTCAATATTTTATTATAGAGAAAACATCTTACAACATATGTGCTGGCGCAGACTTGACCAGCACGCAGGCACCCACCTGCGCTCGTTTACCATCCTCTCCTGGAAGGGAGCTTCAACCCCCTGACTCGTTTACCAGTCTCTCCTGGAAGGGAGCTCCAACCCCCTGACTCGTTTACCAGCCTCTCCTGGAAGGGAGCTACGACCCCCCGATCTCGTTTACCAGCCTCACCTGGAAGGGAGCTACGACCCCCTGACTGAAGGCTACAACCCTCAACACCACCTTGGACCACGTTTCATCAATTTTCACACTGGATCCAACAAATTCAATAGAACAATACTTGTAGGCCACGTTTCATCATATTTCCAGACTGAACCCTTTCCATACTTTTAAGCACAAACATACATCACCAACAGATACTTATCAACAAAGATCAGATAGCAGAAACACAGCAGAACAGATCAAATATTTCATACCCTTTGCTTTAGCAAACCCTAGTTTGCATACGCGCTTTTACTTCACTGATGTCACGTATATACGCGCTTCCGTCCACACGAACAAGCGTATACCTCTGTATGTATTTTATTGCGCATACGCGCTTCCACTTCATCGAAGCCGCGTATATACGCGCTTCCTCTGCGGTGAAGTAGCGTATAGATCTTCAATCATTATAGAGCAGCATACTTCTTCAGATCAGATATTCAGTTCAGATTTACCCTTTCACTTCAGACAGATGTTCGCCTAGATGTTCGCCTCATCACAGATCTAAGCCTTCCATAATCAGATAAAGGCATTTCAGATCTAGATCCCCTTCTTCATCATTGGTGCATCATACATTCAGATTTATCTTCAAGTGTAACCCTTTCCATTCAGATCTACTTCAAAGAGAAGTATTCATTCAAGCTCAGACATCTTGCACCCACCCTTATCATTTGCACAATGAATTTCTTCTCCTTATATAGGTTTATCCTTTTTCAATACCACGGGTCAAAGCAATACCATGAGCCTTCAATACCACGGGCCAAAGCAATACCATGAGCCTTCAATACCACGAGCCAAATCAATACCATGAGCCTTCAATACCACGAGCCAAATCAATACCATGAGTCTTCAATACCACGGGCCCCTGGATTTGCACTTTTTGAGCGCTTTTGCCCATACGCGACTTGGAACGTTCTTTTCCGCGTGCATACGCGACTTGCCTTAGACAGATCTGCGTATTCATAGAGACATACTCTTTTCATCATACTTTGAGCACATTCTGAATTCTCTTCTTCATTGCCTTCTGTACACACTGTAGATACATCATATTTTCTTCATCAAGAACATATTCTATCAAGCACAAATTCATCAAGTAAGTTGCCATCTTCTTCATCAAGTGAGTTGCCATTCAATGAAAACACTTAGCATCATATTGCTAACTAACATCATGTCACATCAGACACTCAGCATCATATTGCTAACAAACATCATATCACATCAGATTTACATCGTTTACCAAGTCCATCAAGTCAAGAATAACTTCATCAGGTGTATTGCCATCAAGGACAACACATGTCAACTGTCACATGTCTTCATCTTCATTCAGTGGGTTGCCATCAAGGACAACACTCTGCATCATATTTCCAACAATCTCCCCCTTTGGACTTGATGGCAACCACGATGGTGTTTGGTTACTACAACAGATAAGTACATTGACACCATTATCTGCATTCAAACACCATGTCACTCTCCCCCTTTGACATCAAGGGCAAAGGGCAGATCAAAACCAGCGGATCAAAACCAACACACTCTCCCCCTTTGACATCAAGGGCAACGGGCGGATCAAAACCAGCGGATCAAAACCAACACACTCTCCCCCTTTGACATCAAGGGCAACGGGCGGATCAAAACCAACATACTCACCCCCTTTTCTTCTCATGTAGAAGAAGCGTTCTGCAGATCTGATGTATACTGAAGTGACCAAGCTCCCCCTGAGTTCATGCTGAATCTTCAAACATATGTTTCAATGAAGTACATGACTCTATGAACTTCCTATCACCAAAAGACTCAAAATTACATCAAATATCCAACCAAGTGGATTTACATATAAGCCTCAAGTACCCTACCAAGTGGGTTTACATATTTCAATTCAGCTACCCAACCAAGTGGGTTTACAAAATTTGACTCAGCTACCCAACCAAGTGGGTTTACAAATTAGAAAAGTCCTTACATGACTGAATATTACAATTTTACATCATGGGTCTCAACATGACCTTTTCATCAAACTACAAATATAACTTTAAGACCAACACCAGAAAGTCCTCAAGAAAGAGAACATATTTCAGAACCATCATAATGCCAACAATGCATTATACTCAGCAACGCTAAAGCTCCCCCTGAATCTGTGCATCCACGCATCCTTTTCATATGACTAAGGCTAAGGCTCCCCCTTATTTTGTGCATCCTGAACACTTTCACCAAAAAATCATCAAGGCATCTTTATCAAAACATGAGAAAAGAATTATGAGAACTGGAACACCACCAGATATACCAAACAGTATCAGAGATACCAAACAGCACTGCAGCTGTTCTGAAGAGAGCTGACTCCAAACTGAAAAATGTCAGCAATCAGACATACGCGGTTTTCTGTGCATGAACTCGCGTATATACGCAACTGTGTTTCAGGAAACCCGCGTATACAATACCATCTTCTACATTTTAACCAAAACTGATCCTTTGTAAGGCAGAGACAATGTTCAGCAACTTTCTGAGATATTTGAATAGTTTCCTGGAATACAGATAGATAAAACAATGTAGTTGTATCTTCAAGCATCATCCAATGGTTGTAGCATAAGCACATTAGTATCCAAGTCTTCAGATTCTTTGCAGCATCAATACATTCTTTCCATACCAGAACAGCATCTTCACATAAATGTCAAGCAATCATCCATGTGGTCCAACATCACCATGATATTTAAGATTTAACATGAAGTACCATATGTAGGCAAAAGATCTTAACCATAGTAACAAGCTCTGCATGAACTAGACTTCCAATTTCATCCAATAGATAAACTTCAGCAAGCAGTAAACACAGCTCATTCAACGTCTCATCATCATAAACCATGTACCAAGCCATCATCATTTGAGCATGAGTATCACAATAACCAAAGAATAAGCAGTAATATTTCCAACAATACAATCATTAGTATTCAACCTGCTGCTCCCCCTGAACCAATGCTCTTCCTTAACTCGTGTAACCTGAAAACCTTCATTAGCAACAATCTCTGTATGATCTGTCCTTATCTCTGAATTACAAGACTTACATTTCAGCACCGAATGATCTTCATCAAAAAGCAAACAGGACTCATCCATAATCTTCTACATAAGAAACCAAATATCATATCATCATTAGAACTGAGAAGTTAGGCTTGTACTGCGTTAATAATACAGTTATTAACAATCAGACTGTTACTCCCCCTGAGCCTCTGCTCTAGATCTTCAACTATCATACCAATTCTCTTATCATAAATGCATACGCGACTGTGTCTGCTTAAACTCGCGTGTATACGCGACTTTTGTGAATAGAACCCGCGTATGGAAAGTGAAACATAGAAATTTTTCACATTCCTTTATCTCCCCCTGAACTTGTCCTTCCTGTACCTGTCTTCTTCATATCAAATGTTCTGTTAGAGATACATATAACCAGAATAATCAAATCAATCATGAGAGACATCATACATTGCTCCCCCTGTGATGATACATTACTAAATCTCATAATGTATCCCACATCATTCGTGCAGTCAATCAGAGAAGTAAGCTTCAAAAGAGGATGACTGCAGTAGGGTCTGAATTCCCTACGTTTCTGATCGGTCCTCCTTCTTTTTCCAAATTTTCTTGAGCTTTCCAACTGTGTGCTGAAAATTGTCCACTTTCCCAGATCTGTTCATCCTGCATTCTTTTTCTACATGTCCATATTTGTTACAAGAATAACATCTCATGTGTCCAGAGAAATAAGCATAAGAATCATAATGAGTATTTCTAATCTTACTCCTTTTGCAATCAATTGCTTTATGTCCATACATGTTACATGAGAAACAATATCCCCTGAAGAAACTAGAGTACCTTTCTGAGTAGAACCTGTTTGTTTGTGGCTGAAATGATCTGCTCCTGCAATTTGCTGCAACATGCCCATAATTATGACATTTAAAACATTCAGCGTTCTTGAATGAATTCCTTTGAGAATTCATGATTGTTGGTTGATCTTTTGTCTCTTTCAACACTTAAGGTTTTGCATTGACATTCTCTGAATTTTTGGCACTTCCTTGTGAGCTAGATTCTCCTTTAACAGTTTCATGGAAACCAAGACCAAGTTTGATAGCAGGAGACCTTTGATTACTCAGAATATTGTCCAAAATATTAGTACTATCTTGAAATCTCAAAAGTTTAACATTTTCTTCTAATTTACCTTTGAGAATGTTTACCTCAACCTCCAAGGCTTGACATTGCTTTGTCATGCTTTCTTCATTCCTTCTTCCATCTTCTACTTGGTCCTTTAGATTTAGAATCTCTTCTTTCAACCAATTTTCATTTTCTTCACATGTTTTTTCTAGCTCTTCATTCTTCTTATTTGATTTTTCCAGATCTTCTTTGAGAGATATGATTTCTGCTTCAAGGCCTTCTTTTTCAAATGATTGTAGAGGTTCCTCATTTTTCTTACTTGATGCTTCTAGATCTTCTTGCAGAGAGATGACTGCAGCTTCAAGTCCTTCATTCTTCTTGCTTGAATTTTTGAGATCTGCATTTAGATTTTTGATTTCTGCTTCTAATTCTTTAATTCGATTGGATGCATAAGTATGAAACCTTTGATACTTGTCCACCTGTCCATTCAGAATTTCTATTTGTTTTTCCATTTGAGAGATCATCTCTTTGTAAATAGTTTCTTGCTTATTAGTTGAACTTTGTAGTTCTTCAACTTTAGTCTTGAGAGCTTCTTGTAGATTCACAACTTTACTTTCACTATCTTCACTATTGTTTGCACATAGAAGAGTATTACAAGTGGCCTTCTCCTTTTTCTTCTTTGCCATGAGTGCTTGAAGAGCTTCGTCAGAAATTTCTAGATCCATACTGTCACTTCCACTATCATAGTCTTTACATATACAGTTAAGTAAGAGACAAGAACAATGATTAATACCTGTTTCATTTTCTTCATTTTTTGCTATACATGATTTCCGAGGTATCCCCTTTCCTTGAGTAACCTTCTTCTTTTGCTTCTTAGCCATGAGTACTTTCAGATCATGGTCAGAATCTTCTTCATCTTCACTGGACACTTCATCATCATCTTCTTTTGCATAATAACTCTTTCTCTTTTCAAATTGTTTCCCTTTACCATGATTTTCTCTATAAGGACATTTAGCAACATAGTGACCAACTTTTCCACACTCAAAACATTTGAAGGGAAGCTTACCTTTGAATCTTCCAGTACCTAGTTGGAGCTTTCTCACGAAATTTGCTTCTTCTTCATCGGATATATAGCTGGATTCTTTGAAAACTTCCTTTTCCTTTCCTTTTGTAGATGCCTTAAAAGCAGCTTCTCTTATTTGAGAAGGACCTCCTTGTCTCATTTCAAAAGCAGTCAGAGTACCATGTAATTGAACAATAGTAATCGTTTGCAGATCTTTCCTTTCTTCAATAGCTGAAACTTTAGAGTCAAATTTTGAAGTCAACGATCTTAAGACCTTTTCCACCAGAGTAGTATCAGTTATGGTTTCACCCAAATTTCTCATTCGATTTACAATATCATCCAGACGAAGAAAGAAACTGGCAACACTCTCATCACTATGCATCTTCAAATTTTCATATTCAATTCTAAGAGTTTGGAGTTTTGCACTTTTTACCTGTGTGTCTCCTTCATAGCTTAGAATGATTTTGTCCCATATGTCTTTTGCCGAATGTAGCTGCATCACTTTAGCAAATTCTGATTCAGACATGCTTCCCAATAAGACATTCATTGCTTTGGCATTGATTTCATACTTCTTTCTTTCAGCTGCATCAGTAGGAATATTTGCCGGGTATTGATAACCTTCTTCCACGATTGCCCATACATCTGCACCAAGACTTTGCAGGTATGCTTTTGTTCGTACCTTCCAGAATATCAGATTGCTTCCATTGAATAGAGGTGGCTTTATAGACATTACTCCTTCTTGACTTCCGATTGCGACGGATCTCCTTTAAGTGATCAAGCTTCTACACAAGGACCCCCTCTGATACCAATTGTTGGGAAAAATACTGAGAGGGGGGGGTGAATCAGTATTTACTGCATATTCAAAACTTTTTACTTTTTCATTCCTTAAAACCCATACGCTACTTTGCTGAAGCCAAGTAGCGTATACACGTGGATATCCTTCATAAAACTCGTGTATACACAGAGATCTAATTATGCCATTAGTTCTTCACTTATATCATTCCATCATTCATTCATTAGATGTTCTATAAACAGTAAACATGTGCAGTAAGAACAGAATAAACCATCACACAAAGCATCACACATGAACACCGGGATTTTTAGGTGGAAACCCAAGTCGGGAGAAAACCACCGTTGCAGTTGCTCAGCCTTCAATATTTTATTATAGAGAAAACATCTTACAACATATGTGCTGGCGCAGACTTGACCAGCACGCAGGCACCCACCTGCGCTCGTTTACCATCCTCTCCTGGAAGGGAGCTCCAACCCCCTGACTCGTTTACTAGCCTCTCCTGGAAGGAAGCTACGACCCCCTGCTCTCGTTTACCAGCCTCACCTGGAAGGGAGCTACGACCCCCTGATCTCGTTTACCAGCCTCACCTGGAAGGGAGCTACGACCCCCTGACTGAAGGCTACAACCCTCAGCACCACCTTGGACCACGTTTCATCAATTTTCACACTGGATCCAACAACTTCAATAGAACAATACTTGTAGGCCACGTTTCATCATATTTCCAGACTGAACCCTTTCCATACTCTTAAGCACAAACATACATCACCAACAGATACTTATCAACACAAATCAGATAGCAGAAACACAACAGAATAGATCAGATATTTCATACCCTTTGCTTCAGCAAACCCTAGTTTGCATACGCGCTTTTACTTCACTGATGTCGCGTATATACGCGCTTCCGTCCACACGGACAAGCGTATACCTCTGTATGTATTTTATTGCGCATACGCGCTTCCACTTCATCGAAGCCGCGTATATATGCGCTTCCTCTGCAGCGAAGTAGCGTATAGATCTTCAATCATTATAGAGCAGCATACTTCTTCAGATCAGATATTTAGTTCAGATTTACCCTTTCACTTCAGACAGATGTTCGCCTAGATGTTCACCTCATCACAGATCTAGGCCTTCCATAATCAGATCTAGCAAATATAAAGGCATTTCAGATCTAGATCCCCTTCTTCATCATTGGTGCATCATACATTCAGATTTATCTTCAAGTGTAACCCTTTCCATTCAGATCTACTTCAAAGAGAAGTATTCATTCAAGCTCAGACATCTTGCACCCACACTCATGATCTGCACAATGAATTTCTTCTCCTTATATAGGTTTATCCTTTTTCAATACTACGGGTCAAAGCAATACCATGAGCCTTCAATACCACGGGCCAAAGCAATACCATGAGCCTTCAATACCACAGGCCAAAGCAATACCATGAGCCTTCAATACCACGAGCCAAATCAATACCATGAGTCTTCAATACCACGGGCCCCTGGATTTGCACTTTTTGAGCGCTTTTGCCCATACGTGACTTGGAACGTTCTTTTCCGCGTGCATACACGACTTTCCTTAGACAGATCCGCGTATTCATAGAGACATACTCTTTTCATCATACTTTGAGCACATTCTGAATTCTTTTCTTCATTGCCTTCTGTACATACTATAGATACATCATATTTTCTTCATCAAGAACATATTCTATCAAGCACAACTTCATCAAGTAAGTTGCCATCTTCTTCATCAAGTGAGTTGCCATTCAATGACAACACTTAGCATCATATTGCTAACTAACATCATATCACATCAGACACTCAACATCATATTGCTAACAAACATCATATCACATCAGATTTACATCGTTTACCAAGTCCATCAAGTCAAGAATAACTTCATCAGGTGTATTGCCATCAAGGAAAACACATGTCAACTGTCACATGTCTTCATCTTCATTTAGTGGGTTGCCATCAAGGACAACACTCTGCATCATATTTCCAACAATATTGTTGCAGTCCCTTCATCGGGCACTTTCTGTAGACAACTAGGTGTGGGAGATCTGTTTAACCCACCTAGGGGGATTTATTTGGAGCCTTCTCTTGGGTTTAGGACTTAGACACATTTTTCTAAGGGATCTAGGTCCTGGTTTCAAATCCTTTAGTAGCCATTCCTGGAAAATGTGTTTTCTAGTCATGCCTTGCTAGCAGATTCCATTTTGGAATATTACGTTATAATCTGCCATTGTTTTTGGTGATGATGTAGTTGGTTGGAAAAATGATATAATCATCATATTTGTAGAATAATCAAACACTGTCAGTAGCCTATTTTGATTCCCATATTTTTGTTTGAGGAATTGAGAATATATCTCTGATTTAATTTCCTCATTCTTTTGCTTTATCTACTTATATTTCTCTTTGATATATAAATTCTTTTCCTCAGCTATTTGTGAGGAAGAGGACTCCATAGTTTGTGGCTTTTCAATCATTTGAGTATCATTTTTACCTATTTTTTGTTCTTTTTCAATCTCTGCAAGCGTTTCATTGATTATCATTGTAGCTTCACCATTATTTACCTCTGGCTCATTTATATCTTCAATGTCAATGACCTTTTCTTTCCAATTGAACTGAATTTAAGCCTTTATTATAAATTAGTTTGAATTTAGTTTCTGAAGTTGTTTCTGCTGTGTATGCTCCTTCTTCCCTACCTCTTTTGACTGAAGTCTGTGGCTGCTTTACAACTTTAAGGGCTTGTGCTGTAACCATTTTTCCTGTTGTCTCTGTATTAGTAGTTGTATCTGTCAGTGCATTCTCCACCCATTCTGATTGATTGGAAAAATTTTCAATCTCTGGTTTAATCTCATGTATGAAGGGTGTTAGTTTACATTTTACCCTTAAATTGCTCAGGATCCCTTGAGGATCATAGTTCCATGGAAAAATTTCTTGAAATTTATACTCTGCTAGTCTCTTTGTGATTTATTTTTCTGCCTCTCTGTTGTTTATGATGAAAGGACCAATTTGACTCTTTAGCTTGAATTGAGTCTTTTTCCTGGCAGCTAAGAAGTTAATAGAGTCAGAATTGAGAATTTTTCTTAAATATTCCAATGCAAAAATTCTCATGCTCATATATTTTGGCAACTTATAAGGTAATAAGTTTCATCCAAAAATTATTATCTCTGTATTCTTTTCATAAAGAAACCAATCTCCCATTTTATTCTGTTCTGATAGTTGCAAGATTATTTTCATTTCTTCATTGACTCTGGGCTACTCTGATTTTTACAAAATTTTCATTGCTGGATGTAGAAAGAGGTCTAAAAAATATGTGTAGGTGAACTCACTATCCTCTTTCCTGAGCAAGGAAGTCCAGAAGATAATGGATAAAGGCTTACCCTCCAAATCCATATTTTGCAATGGAATTGGAAAATTATCAGCTTGGAAGAATAAAAATAAGTGAAACAAGTAGGATGATTATCTGAAAACCCCTTCAGTGGGTATTTTGGTCAGCTGATGATGAATACTGTCAGCTATGAATCTGGAAAAATAAAAAATGATTTCTAGAGGTTCGCCTAGAGATAAGGTGGATAGAAAGCCAAGAATGGATTCATCAGTAAATCCATCTGTAAAGTATCATATTATAAAAGATAACATTGAGATAATATGTCTAGACCCCTTCAGGAAATTTGGCAGTGGAATAAGGAGGGTTTAACTTAGTAATGTCAACATGAGAAGGCAAAAAGTTTTGAAATATCATAAATTTCTTTGGGAAATTGAGGCCTAAGTACAATTGAGTCAAAGCTTCTATAGATAGGGGGACTGATTGAGGATCAAACTGTAATTGCAGCATTTGATTTATTGACTCTGCTGTGATGGTAAAAAGGATTTCTCTGTCAACATTAACAATGGTCCTTTGGTCTGGCTCATAATTTTTTTGACATAATCTAACAAGGTCTTGTCCAAGGTGGGTCAATGGAACTACATATTTGGGCAAATGAGTCTCCCAAATAGGCATTTCATCTTTGTCCAAGTATTTATCATAGCACCAATTATGTATTTCTAAAAGGCTTAATTCTACAACTGGATCAACAATCTTGTAGTCCATATCAGTCAATGGAAGGGTTTCTTCAGCAGCTAGAGGTGGCTGGAGGGGATTTACTAATATAGTGGATTTAGTAGTGAGGGTTGGAGTAGATTTAATAGCTTTAGGTGTTACAGATTTAGGAGGTTTGGATCCTCCAAGCTTGGTTGGTTTAGAACCTCCAGGTTTAGCTGTGATATGCTTTTTGGTCATTTTGGAATAACTAATGCAAAATTAAATTGTTTGTAGGAGTTATTTTTCTTTGTCAGAGGATATAAATCGGAATATGACAGAAAACGAGCGTTTCCCGAATAGATTGACTGCAAAAGGGGTTTTTAGGGTATCTATAAGCTTTAAACCCTTTTCTGTCTTTGAAATTGATCTTCAGAGGTCATGAGTTGAGGAGATTGGCTTAAAAAGTGGTTTTTTCAGACTTGGAATTTTCTGGGAAAAATTGGCCAGGATTTAGCTTGTTTTGGGTATTTTTGGGCAATTTCTTTGTTGCGTTCTTCAAATTAAAAGTTTTTTTTACTTATGGACGGTTTAGAATTGACTTTGCAGGGTTTTAATATGATTAAAAATACCTTAAATTATGGGTATTTGGATGCTTGAATGGGTTTCAAAGGTTCGAGGCCGAATGTGAGGTCTGGTCTGACTTGTTGGAGCAGAGAATGGCTTTTCCGGTCTTCAAATAGGGAATCTGAAGTCAAATTTGATTTTCTCTGGGTATAAATCGACAATTTGGGGGAAAAATTTCTCACGCAGTTTATTAGAGATTTTACAGTTTGAAACGTGCAAATAAACATCAAAGTGATATATCAATTGTTTTTAACCTTTGATATGAATCACCATATAATTCATTAAATGCAGGTCTTATCAAATAACGAGAGTGGTTTTAGTTTAAAATGCGAAACCTGGCAATGGTTTTCGTGTTGAGTTCAGGCGGTAAGTTTTTTTATTGAAACGAACATGATCCTATGAGAGGATGCCACGTCGCAGGTGGCGAAATTGATAAAACAACTTATTTTGCGTCCTTTTGGGCTTTGGGCGAGCGATCAGTTTGTGAGCACGATATCGTTTAAGAGCCGTTGGATCTGAAAATCGGGAGCAAAGGGTTGAGATCTCTTTTGGAAGGTGTGACTAAAAGATGGTCAGATCGGGGAACTTATATACGCATAGATGGGTCAAAAACATTTATATAAGGTTTAACTTATATATTGTTTAATGAATATGGATGTGGGGTTTATATATACGGGGCGAGGGTTTTGATTTTATTAAATAAACCTAAGTTTATTTCAACAGACTTTGGGTTACAAGGTATGCAAGGGGGGAGGTAATATATCATTACAAAGGTGCTTCAGACAAGGTTGTTACACCTTTAAACCTTTGTAAAATATAATGCGGGTTGGGTTCAATTATATGCAGCGGCGGGGTAACTGTCATGTATTGCGAAAGTTAAGAATATGAAGCATGAGGCTTCATATAGTATGGCGGATCGGAATACGGGCAAGGGTTTAGTTTATTTAAAACAAACCTTAGTTTATTTCAAAGAAAAACTTGTGTTATAAAGTGTGTGGGGGGTAGCATAATATATAGTGTTTTTAAAACATTTGTGAACTATTTTAATAAAACAAAATATGGGTGCGGTATATTATTATATAGTTTTTAAACTTCTTGAATAGTTTAAAGACCATAGGGGGTGGGGTATTTAATTAAGGTTAGTTTTAGACCAAAGGGAGCATTATTTGGGTTTTAAATTTAGCATTTGGATAATATCTTTGGTCTAAAATCTTTAAAATAGTGGGTTTTAGGGGGTATTTTAGATAAAGGGAATTATATATATATAGGATAAGTTATTTTTAGGGAATTAATAGCATAAGTTAAAAGTTAATATGACAAGGGGAGATGGAATACACAAAAATACACTAAATGACCAAGTAGAGTGAATAAATAAAAGAAAAGCTTATTATTTCATGACTTCACTATTTTACTTAGGATAGAGTGTTTTTTGAGGGTTTTTGTATGCTTTATGAATGAAGGAAGTTAATTATATGGGATTTTAGGTTTCATTAAGTAAGAAGGATTCTTTACTTATGAAGATGAATTAAATGTATGAATGAGGGATAAATAATGGTAAAGGGGATTTTATCATAAGAATTCAACATTTTGCACTATCCAGTCATCAAGTCGTGGGTCCGGTCCCAACAAAAGTCAGAGAAATGCTCTGAGCCTTTTTGACTGGTAGTATAGAATATTGAATACTTACAGGGAAAAGGGAAATTAGAGATTTTTTCCCTGTGATGAATATTACATGTTTTTTCCCACTTCCTTCTACCTACCCAACATTACTCTAACATTTTTTCGTCTTTTTACCAGGTGCATTTAAGCTTGCTACCTTGAAACATTTTATACTTTTGAAGGTAATAAAACTATCTAATTCTACCTTATTTCATCCGAGGGCTCAGATTCAACTGATGAGTTCCTCATTATTATCTACCTATCTACTAATAAATTAGGATTAAACTGTCTGATCAATCTTTATTCACTATCTAAAACATGGAAATTGAAAATATGACAAGTCAAGTTTAAACAGTTTAACTCATCATGGATTATGGCATTTATTGACACTCTTCCGTAATCATTTGCAAAAAGTAAAATGTAGTGGCATTCGTACTTGCACACTTTCATGTTTTATTTTCTTCTTTTTTCTTTTGGGGTCTATGTTTTTTAAGTCCTTTGATCTTTCTTTTAGGACACTTTTTTACCCTCTTTTTTATTTTTTATTTTTGATTTTTATTTTTTTCAAAATATGGGAAAACAACTTGCAGAAAGAAAGGCATGTAGATATTTTACAAGACTATCAAAATTCAATTCAAAATTATGAATCCTACATTTATAAGACCGTAACAACAGCTTTAGATGGGGATGACATTTCTTGGTGAAATGTCAAAAAATCTAAGACTAGTAGCCTTAAATTTTGACCATGATGATCTATTAATTGTCTTTTCTTTTCTGAAAAAACTCATATTTATGAAATTTTACTCTTCAAAGCTTAGGGCCTTCTCTTCGGGCTTCAACTTTGGAAAGAAAATATCCAATCCAATCTAAAACTTTAATGGATATTTACAATGATGTAAAAAAAATAAATGAGACTAACTATTGGTTAACTTAGAAGAATAGTAGTGTTTGAGAATTCTACCATTAATTGGTCCTTCTTGAATATCTGTTCCATCCAAATCTTTGATGAAGAAAGAATTGTTACCCCTATATCCATAAATTACAGAAGGTCCTTTCCATAGAAAGTCAAACTTCCCATGCTTACCTTTGTCCTCTCTCCTAGAATCCCACTTTAACACTTGATCTCCAATGTAAAAGTCATCTTCTTTACTTCTTTTATCAAAAATTTTCTTGATTTTATCATGAATGACTTGGGATTTCTTAAAGACTTCTTCCCTTGTTTGTTGTAGATGAATAGTTTGATTTATCCTCCTTTTTATATCATTGATTTCCACTCATGATTCTTGAATGATCTTCATTACTAGAACACCTAAGGATTATGGGAAAACTGCATCCATCCCATAAACAATTTGATAAGGGGAATTGCCAATTGACTTTTTGATAGTAAGTATATCTGCCCATAAGGTATAGACTAACTTTTTATTCCAAGTATTTTTGTTATCTTCAAGTAATTTTTTAATGATATTTACAAGGATTCTATTTGAAGATTCTGCTAGGCCATTACCTTGAGGGTAATAAGCAGTAGAGTGGCCTAGGGTAATATGGTACTTGTGACAAAAGGCAATCATTTTCTTAGATTTAAATGTTGCAGCATTTTCAGTAATTATTTTCTAAGGGCATCCAAATCTAGATAAAAGGTTATTTAATATGAAAGAGATAATGACTGTGTCAATGGCTTGTCTTGTTGGAATGGCTTCAGTCCACTTAGTAAAGTAATCCGTGGCAGTCAAAATCCACTTATGTTGGCCAGAGGATGGGGGTGAATTTCTCCAATGAAGTCTAAACCCCATTGTTGAAATGGCATCTCAGTTGAAATTGGCTTTAAGGGTAAAGGTAACAATTTCTTTTTTCCTTCAAAAATTTGACATTTGTGACATGAAGTAGAAAATTTCTTAAAATCAACAAATAAGGTAGGCCAGTAAAAACCAGCTCTCAGGATCTTATCTGCTGTACTTTTCCAATATAAGTGTCCTCCACAGTCACCTGCATGAAATTCTTCAAGTATTTTTTCAGCTTCTGCTTTCAGTAAATAATTTAGTAATATCCCACTATGTTCTTTCCAAAAAATCACATTATCTAAAATACAAAATCTTATTGCTTTAAGTTTAAGAAATCTAGCTTTTGTCCTTGATAATCCAAGAGGAGATTGTAATTTTGTAAGTACAAATATAATAGTTGAGTACCAAGGTGAATCTAGAAAAGCTTCACTGATCATTGGAGTCGCCATCTCTTCCTGGTCATCAATCTGAGCAATAAAATTTATGTCTAATGCATTGAATTTGGATTCAACCATTAATCTGGCTAATCCTTGTCCTTTAATGAGTTTTGTTGGTTTAATTTATATGTCATATTCTAGGATAGTGTAAATCCACTTACCTCTTCTTCCATTAGGGCCATCCTGAGTAAGAATGTCTTTAACTACAGAATTAGGGACATAGGCAATTATGTGGGAATAGAGAATGTAAACTCTGAAATATTTTATGGCCTTAACCAAAGCTAAGGCTTGTTTCTCCATTATGTTATATTTCAGAGGTACATCTTTAAGGGTTTTACTAAAAAAAGCTATAGGTTGTTCAAAACCTTGATCACTCTTCTGCAGTAAAACTGCAGCAATGGTATGCTATGATGCAAAGGAAAAAATTATAAAGTCTTTTTTGAAATCTAGGCTGATTAAGATTGGTGTTTTAGTTAAAGCCTGTTTTATGGATTCAAATGATTGTTTGGCTTCAACTATCCATTTTAAAGTTGAGTCTTTTTTAAGCATATTTTTCATTTATCTAATGATTTCAGCTAAGTTTGAAATAAATCTTCTCAAAAAGTTAATTTTACCTAAGAAAGCTTGTAATTATTTGATATTTGTAGGTGGATGAATGTTCAAAATTTCTTCTGTCCTAGCAAGATCAATTTTGATTCCTTCTTTTGAAATTATGTGTCCTAGTAACTTACCCTCCTCTAATCCAAAAATACTTTTCTTAGGGTTCAAAGATATACCAAATTTTCTACATTTAATAAAGACTTGTCTCAAATGATCCAAGTGTTCATTATCTGACTTAGAAAATACAGTAATATCATCTAAATAAATAACCAAGAAGTCATGAATCTCCTTTGCAAAGGCTATGTCCATAGCCCTCTAAAAGTTTTCTCCTGCATTCATCAGACCAAAGGGCATTTTCACATACATGAATGTGCCCCAAAGAGTGGTAAAAGTTTTTTTAGCTTGATCTTCTTTTTGAACAAGAATCTGGTTGTATCTTGAAAAACCATCTAACAAAGAAATTCTAGAGGAACCAACTACCCTTTGTAATATATGATCCATCTTTGGTAAAGGGTAATTATCCTTTAAAGACACGTTGTTAAGATTTCTAAAGTCGACACATAATCTAATTTCACCTTTTTTCTTTCTTGTTGGTACTAGGTTTGAAACCCAATCAGAATATCTAATTGGTGCAATAATATGAGCATCATACATGCGTTTTACTTCCTTTTCTGTCAAAGGTAATAGAACAGGATTAATTCTCCTTAATTTTTGTTTGAATGGATTTTGATAATCTTTTATGGGACTTTTGTGTTGGATTATGTTTGTGTCATAAGCTTTAAGATCTTCATAACTCCAATAAAACACATCTTGATATTCCTTTAAAAGATTAATGTATTGTTCCTTTTCTTGTGGAGGTAAGGATTTAGACAGTTTAATAATTTTTTGTTTTAATTCTGTCCTAATGTTACATTCCTCAATGTCAGACCTAACTAGTTCCATTTTTGGCTTTTTAGGCACATCATTGGAATCAAAAACATCTTCCAAAGGGGTTAAACCTTTAGGCAAAAAATTATCTTTTAGATCTAACATGTCAATTTCTTCTTCAATGATTTCCTCAATATCTATATTCTCTAAGTTTTCTATATCAGATTGAGTAAATACAGTCGGTTTGTTAAATTTATGTACATTTATGTTATCTATTTCACAATCAAAATCCGAATGTATATTACAATCTGTATCTATTTTACAATTTTGAAATTCTTCCTCATTATTTAAAAAATGGTAAATCTATTCATCCTGAGAGAAAATATGCTAGTACTTGCGGTTGTCTAGGATAATTGGTCTATGTTTAACCTCAAAAGTATACCTATGAGTTGGTTGGAATGGTAAGTTATAAGTACTAGCAAAAGTTTCTAGACAGTTGCTTGAATGTTTTCTGGGTATAGCAGCAAACTTGCATTCCAATAAATCATCAGTTAAATCAATTGTTGTATCTCTGTATCTGGCTAATCTAGGATTATAAGCAGAATAATATCCATTTGTTTTTTAATGATTAATTCTGAATCTGCCATGATTAGTATTCTTTTTTGTCCTAAGTTTCTGATGATCTGGAGGCCTAGAATGAGTGCCTCATACTCTGCCATGTTATTGGTACATTTGAAGTTGAGTCTAAAGGCATGTCCTTCTGAATGATTAGTTTCCATATTTGTAATCCATAATCTTGCTCATGTTCCTGATTTGTTTACAGAGCCATAAAATTCTAAGTGCCAAAGGGACTCATGAAATATGTTGTCATTATTTGGTTTTGGCTTTTTTATCAATTAGTTCAGTTTGGATTTCATTGTTATCAGAGTTACATAAGATAAAAGAGTCAAGGTCAGTTGGTGTAGAATAAATGGGGTAATTTATGGATCTCTCAGCACTAGTGACCCTGAATTTCATTAATGTTTCCCTATATAGCTTTTTGGGTTGACCAAACACTAATATAGTAGCATAGCTCATGTCCAATTGTAGAGATCTCTACAACTTTTCTCCCCATGAGCGAGAAAGAATCAAGCCATACTTTGGTAGGATGTTAGCTACTAAAAAGTCCATTACCATACTCCAGGGTACTGAACTAAAGTAACACATAAGTTTTTAATCAATCCTAAGCACTTAACTTTACTAGAATCAAATGAAAACAAATCTTTATAAGGCCTGGTTATTTCTAGATTAAGAGTTTCCATGATAGCTTTGGGCATTAAGTTATGGGAAGCTCCTGAATCTAACATAGCGTTGTGCAAAATATAATCATGGATGGTAATACTGATATAGAAAGGAGGGATTGATCCATATGAATGCTTTCCATTCACATCAGGGCCGAAAATCAACTCTGGTTGATCATAATTCAAATTAATAGCATATTCACCATCATTCATATTCAAAGTTTTAGTTATAGTTGATTTGTATAAGTCGTTTTTAACCAATTCTGTTAAAGGAATAGGTATTTTTAACTTAGCAATTTTAGTCTGAATATTGAATGAGGGTTGAGATTTACTAATTTGAACTAATTCATCTTTAGTGACTGTAATCTGAGTTGGTTTTTCTTTATTTTCAATGGTTGTATTTTTATCTTCAATTTTCTTGGCATTCTCTATCTAATTTTCTTGAGTATTGCTGCTTGTAATTTTCTTTTCAGGGACTGTTTGTGTGGCAGCAAAAGTTTTATCAGACATAGAACTATCAGCAGGTGTTATGGGATTATCTGTTCTAGGATTTGCTGATTTAGGATCAGCAGGAATCTTTTTAGGATTAGAATTTGTTGTTTTTACTGAATTAGAAGCTTTAGTAGTATTAGATTTTTATGCCTCTTTGGAAGATTGAGCTACTTCATCAGTAATATCAACAATTTTGGGGCTTGTTTGTTTTTTAGGACTGGAAGGATTGGAACTTTTCTTATTTTCCCTTGGGAGAATTTGCAAAACTTTTGTTTTTGGTGCTTCTACATTTTTCTTGTTTTGAATTTGGGAATTGTTTTTTGTAGAAGACTCATAATTTTTTTTATGTCTAAGGTTATATTGACTATGTATTTCATTTATGGCAAAGTCATAACCCTGTTTGTAGTCAAAGGATTCACTGGAGTTTAATTTGAGTTGTTGAAGCTCAAATAGTTCCAGATCTTCCTGAGTGAGGAAAATGGTGTTGTTTTCATCTATTCCCATTAGATGATTAATGCCATCCTCATCTTCATCATTATTTTGAGAACTTTTAGCATAGTTCTCTTGAAATGGGGGCCTAATGTTTTGGTCTGGAGCTGCTTCTTTAGCTTTTCCAGAATTATTGTTTTTTCTAAAATTAGGATTTCTAATCTGAGGTTGATTATCCCATTGAGGTTTTCTATCTATATTATCTAATATTTCTACCACCCTTTCTAAAGTTTTAGCTAAACTATCTATTTTTGCATTTGAATTTGAATTTTCTTCTTTGATAGTCACTCTTCTTTCATTTCTCAGTCTAGATTTTTTAGCCAATATGTTTATTTCTACACTAAAAACATCTTATTGCATTTTTTCTAAAGTGTCTGCACCTCTTTCCCTTAATTGATAAGCCATATTTGCATCAAATCCATCAGGGAATTTGAGCAGAACAGAATAAGGAGTAGGTTTAAGAATTGTAGGGATAGAATTATAGACAATATTATATCTAGTGCAGTAATCCTGAACTGACTCATTTGGAGCTCTTTTTAATGCATCAAATTCAGATAATATTTGAAGGGGGTTCTTTTTATTTTCCCATTTATTCAAAAATGTCCTATGAAATACAAATAAATCAGTTATGCTACCAACAGCTAGATCTTTAAACCATTTCTTTACTTCTCCAGTCAAACTTTGAGCAAACAATCTCATTTTAACATCTGATTCATCTATTTCATAAATTTCAAAGAAATCTGTGACTTCTGTTACGTGTTGCTAAGAAGTATATTGTGTGGTACCATCTAACAGTGGTATTTTGTTTTGATAATCTTGAGGCATGTTATGCAATTGTTGAGGTAAGACAAGGGGAGCATACCAGCAGCCATGTCTTGAAGCTTTGGTAAGATGGGAGGTATAACAGTAATGATAGGTGCAGTGCTGGAATGGTAGCTAAAGAACTGAAAACTGTAGTTGAAGAGCTGGGAAATGAAGATGGTATATAAATGGAATTGCTGGAAATAAAGAAGTGGTGCTTATAAAATCTAAAAGTAAAGTAGTGGATGCAGTGGATTGAGTGGATGAAGGAAATAATATCCTAGGCTGCAAAGGCAATATAGGATTGAAATGATCTGTAGATGAACTTGCAGTGGTATCTATAAATGAAGTAACAACATATAAAGATGAATCTGCTGTTGGTATTATTGTTGTATGCAATTGAGAAACTGGAGTTTTTATGTAAGACAACAAATGATCTAATTCAATAGCTTCATCAATATATTTAATCAATGTAACATTAATCTTTTCAATTTGACTTTGATATTCAGATTTATTTGATTTTGTTTCTACTGAAATATTTTTATGTTTTTCAGTAAAAAATGAAATAAAAATAGGATCTATAACAATATTTTTCAAATCAGTTTCATATTTAGTTTTAAACAATGAATATTGAAACTTTAGATCAAAATAAATATCATTTAAACTCACTAACTCTTTGGGTAAAGAATTGGTTTTTCTTAATGGTACTTCAGTTTCTAAATTGACAGTTTGTTGTTTCTTTTTACCAATTTGATCTGGGTTATCTACTATAACTACAGGCTTAGGATCCGGATTAGACTTGGTATAGTAGGTTTTCCTAGAAGCCAGAATGACTGTTTTAGATACCCGCAACCTATAAAAATAATCTTAAAGTAAAAAGATAAATGAAATATCTTCCTTTAAGACTGGAGATTGGTTAGTTCCCCAGTATGGTCACCAGTATGTTATCACTCTAGTAATTTCTTAAGTTGTGGGATTTGAGTTTTTAGTCAAAGAACACTAGAGGTAACCACAAACCTACTTGGAACTCTAGGATCTAGCCTTCCCAAAAGTTAAGAGAGGGCTCTCCCTTGAAGAATTATCTTTGTTTTTTTATTTATGTTCTTAGGTTAGTTATGATAGAACAATTGGTTTTGTTTTTAAAGGTTTTGGTGGGAAAAAATCACTTAGAGGTAAAATAGAGAGAAATCAACTTGTCCATTAGGCTATGGAGTCTTAATCTAGCTAGCAGCACTAGAAGTCAAGGCCAAAAATATACAAATGTATTCAGGGCAAGATAGATAACCCTCAGAGATTTGGGAAAGTGTTTTTTGGTGAAAATGTATCATCGGGATAAAGGGAAATGAAGGATCCTTTGAGCCCGAAAATGGAAGAAGGAGGCAGGGGTCAAATGGGAGTAGGAGCAATCAAGGATTTCTAACACCGGAAATCAGTAGAAAACATTAAAATGGTAACTAGTTAAAAACAGGGATCACTAGACTATCATGTAGTAATATTCCTAGTTGCACATTCGGATAGAACAAACATATAATGAATTGCATGAAACTCAGAAAAGAAAACAATGACAAGAAGGGAGTACTTCACTCATCAGCGTATCACAGGGATCCTGAATTATGATGCCAGTTTAGCTTTGTCCAGTCTGCTACTTCGAAATCAACACACAATAGCCTCCAATGTTCAGCAAAAAATCTATAGTAAGTCTAGCAATTTTATTCCACCCTGAATACTTCTAATGTAGAAGTATTTGTACAAAATGTAGTTACAAATATCCTAGGAGAAATCTAGGAATATCTTTAGGAAATAGAAAATATCTTTACAAAATAAGAGGGATAGCTGCTTAACAAATTAGCAAGCTATCCCATTATCCAAAATAAATAGAACTACTTTATCTAACAAGGGGCTTTTGAGTGATTAGTTGTCCTGCTTTGCTGGCTGCTAGAAAATATCTTCATTTGAGTTACCTTAGCTGATACTCTTTCATCTGATACTATTTAATGCTGCTCTTTAATTCTGATACACTTTTGACTGATATTTCCACTGTTTACTACTGTAAAAATATATCTTTTTGCAGTAAAAATCAGCAGACTGTCCTTTTATTTCACTGTTTCTTTTTTACTATTTTTCAAGGTAATTTTCTTCACTGTTTTACCTCTCATTGTTACATTAAATCTGTAAATGTTGCCACTATTCTTCATTGGGAATTTTGACATTATTTAGCTTTCTAAAATTCTCATCAGCCTCTACGTATCTAGCAAAAGTGGGCTTGAACACAAAGAGATGTTTAATCTCGTGATGTAGAAAGAACAAATGTTCAAAGTGTTGAAGGAGGACTTTTCCTGTGGGAGTGCCCTATGGTAATGGTTTGCTGACTTGTTCCTTGGCAAATTCCCTGATCTTTTTATCATAATACTTTTGGGGAATCATTTTTTCATTAAAAACATGGATGTATGGAAAGCCCCTCTGTCTTAAGTTTGTGTATTTTACCATAAAATTTGTTATGGCAATGTTCATTGATTCACATTTATCTTCCATGTAGTTCATCAAATTTTTCTTGGTTACTATCTTTTTAATCTGTAAAATGGTTTATGTTCTATCCAATACCTGCAATTCTTCCAATTCGGCTCTGTTCTTGTTGTTCAGGAATGTGATGAATTTTAAAGCCTGAGCTGGATTATCAGTTAACTCATCCTTGGTCTTTTGAATCTCTACCTGAGCTACTAATAATAAGTCTCTCTGCTCATATATAACCTAAATTTAAGGCCATTGAGTGTGGATGGCTTCAATTATGTTTGTCCATAGATGATTTTTTACAAATGAAATTTTCTCAGTGAAAGTTAGCTCTTTTTGTAAACCCTTGATTTGTTCTCCAAGTCTAATTTCCTTCTATTCATGGGTTTTAGCATTTATCAAAGTTAAATTATTTGTGGCTTAAATATTATCAATAATATTCTTTAGACTGTTGATTTCATTATTTTTCAAAGACAATTCTTGCATAGATTTTACAATCTAACCTGCTCCATCTGTTTGTTGAACCTGTGTTGTAGAAGAATCTGTGGTTGAAGTAGTAGCTGAACTCACTGGCACTGCAGTTGCCAGTGGTTCTTTTGGTGCTATTTTTTCTCCTAATGTGAAAGCCACTACTATGGTAATCACTGGTATAACTGAAGGAATGATAGTAGTGTTAGTTTCTTTCATAGTTTCCTTCTCTTGGACAAGCTGGTCCATTTGGGATTCCATTTCTTTGATCTGAGCAGTTAATTTGAGGATGAGCTTCATCATCTCTTCTTTTTCACTTTGCTCTTGAAGGATTTGTTTGGTTTGTGGATGCTCACTTTGAGGAAGCTTAAGCTATTTCCTCAAAGATTCTATATCCTCATTCTTTTTCTTTACCAACAACTCTGCTACTTGAATATTTGAGGGATCATATCCCACCTATAAAACTAAATCCTCTAAGGATTTAATCCTTAGGTCCTTTGCATACAAAGATCCCTTGTCTAACTTCATTTGATCCTGCATATTAAGAATAGTATTCTGCAACTTGGTAGCACTCATTGCCTTTGTCACCACTGTTGAATATAACATTTCAGAGCTATGTCTATGAAATTCAATTTGGTCTAGCTCATGACATTTTCAGTGTCTACCTCAAACTCCACCTTTTTATAATCTGCCGCTGTTTTTGGTGCTAATGTAGTTGGTTTCAAAAATGACATAATCATCTTATTTGTAGAATAATCAGAGGCTGTCAGTAGCCTATTTTGATTTCCAGGTTTTTGTTTGAGAAACTGAGAATATATCTCTGATTTAATTTCCTCATTCTTTTGCTTTATCTTCTTGTATTTCTCTTTGATATCTAAATCCTTTTCCTCAGCTGTTTGTGAGGAAGATCCCTCCATATTTTGTGGCATTTCAATCATTTGAGTATCATTTTTACCTATTGTTTTCTCTTTTTCAATCTCTACAAGAGTTTCATTTATTATCACTGTAGCTTCGTCATTATTTACCTCTGGCTCATTTTTATCTTCATTGTCAATTACCTTTTCTTTCCAAATTGAACTGAATTCAAGCCTTTTATTACAAATAATTTTTAATTTAGTTTTTGAAGTTTTTTCTACTGTGTATGCTCCTTCTTCTTTGACTCTTTTGACTGATGTCTCTGGCTTCTTTACAACTTCAAGGGCTTGTGTTGTAACCATTTTTCCTACTGTATCTATCAATGTTTTCTCCACACATTCTTCTTGATTGGAAAACTTCTCAATCTCTAGTTTAATATCATGTATGAAGGGTGTTAGTTTACATTTTACCCTTAAATTTCTCAAGATCACTTGAGGATTATAGTTCCACGGAAAAAATTCTTGAAATTTATACTCTGCTAGTCTCTATGTGATTTCTTTTTCTGCCTCTCTGTTGTTTATGATGAAAGGACCAATCTGACTCTTTAGCTTGAATTGAGTCTTTTTCCTGGCAGCTAAGAAGTTAATAGAGTCAGAATTGAGAATTTGTCTTAAATATTCCAATGCAAAATTTCTCATGCTCATATATTTTGTCAACTTATAAGGTAATAAGTTGGATCCAAAAATTCTTATCTCTATATGATTTTCATAAAGAAACCAATCTCCCATTTTATTCTATTCTGATAGTTGCAAGATTATTTTCATTTCTTCATTGACTCTGGGCTGCTCTTCTTTGTACAAAATGTTCTTTGCTGGATGTAGAAAGAGGTCTGAAAAATCTGTGTAGGTGAACTCACTACCCTCTTTCTTGAGCAAGGAATTCCAGAAGATAATGGATAAAGGCTTACCCTCCAATTCCATATTTTTCAATTCAATTGGAAAATTATCATCTTGGAAGAATAAAAATAAGTGAAACAAGTAGGATGATTATCTGAAAACCCCTTCAGTGGGTAGTTTGGTCAGGTGATGATGAATATTGTTTGCTATGAATTAGGAAAAATAAAAAATGATTTATGGAGGTTGGCCTGGAGATAAGGTGGATAGAAAGCCAAGAATGGATTCATTAGTGAATCCATCTGTAAAGTATCCTAGTATAAAATATAGCATTGAGATAATATGTCTAGACCCTTCAGGAAATTTGGCAGTGGAATAAGGAGGGTTTAACTTAGGAATGTCAACATGGGAAGGCAAAAAGTTTTGAAATATCATAAATTTCTTTGGGAAATCAAAGCCTAAGTACAACTGAGTCAAAGCTTCTATAGATAGGGGGACTGATTAAGGATCAGACTGTAATTGCAACATTTGATTTATTGACTCTGTTGTGATGGTAAAAAGGAATACTCTGTCAGCATTAACAATCACCCTTTGGTCTGGCTCAGAATGTTTTTGACATAATCTAACAAAGTCTTGTCCAGGGTGGGTCAATGGAACTACATATTTGGGCAAATGAGTCTCCCAAATAAGCATTTCATCTTTGTCCAAGTATTTATCATAGCACCAATTATGTATTTCTAAAAGGTTGAATTCTACAATTGGATCAAAAATCTTGTAGTCCATATTAGTCAATGGAAGGGTTTCTTCAGTAGCTACAGGTGGCTGGAGGGGATTTACTGATACAGTGGATTTACCAGTGAGGGTTGGAGTAGATTTAACAGCTTTATGTGTTACATATTTAGGAGGTTTGGATCCTCCAGGCTTGGTTGGTTTAGAACCTCTAGGTTTTGCTGTGATTTGCTTTTTGGTCATTTTGGAATAACTACTGCAAGCTTAAATTGTTTGCAGGAGTTGTTTTTCTTTGTCAGAGGATATAAAATGGAATAAGATAGAAAACGAGGGTTTCCTGAATAGATTGAATGCAAAAGGGGTTTTTAGTGTATCTGTAAGCTTTAAACCCTTTTCTGTCTTTGAAATTGATCTTCAGAGGTCACAAATTGAGGAGATTGTCTTAAAAAGTTGTTTTTTCAGACCCGAAATTTTTTGGGAAAAATTGGCCAGGGTTTGGCCTGTTTTGGGCGTTTTTGGGCAATTTCTTTGGTGCATTCTTCAAATTAAAAGGTTGTTTTACTTATGGATGGTTTAGAATTGACTTTGCAGGGTTTTAATCTGATGAAAAATACCTTAAATTGTAGGTATTTGGATGCTTGAACGAGTTTCAGAGGTTTGAGGCTGAATGTGAGGTCTGGTCCGACTTGCTAGAGCAGAGAATGACTTTTCCAGTCTACAAATAGGGAATTTGAAGTCAAATTTGATTTTCTCTAGGTATAAATCGATAATTTGGGGGAAAAAGTTCTCACACAGTTTATCAGAGCTTTTACAGTTTGAAACACGCAAATAAACATCAAAGTGATATATCAAAGGTTTTTAACCTTTTATATGAATCACCATATAATGAATTAAATGCAGGTGTTATCAAATGGCGGGAATGGTTTTAGTTTAAAATGTGAAACCTGACAATGGTTTTCGTGTTGAGTTCAGGCGATAAGTTGTTTTTATTGAAACGAACACGATCCTATGAGAGGATGCCATGTCGCAGGAGGCGGAATTGATAAAACAACTTATTTCACGTCTGTTTGGGCTTTGGGCGAGCGATCAGTTTGTGAGCGCGATATCGTTTAAGAGCCGTTCGATCTAACAATCGAGAGCGAATGGCTGAGACATCTTTTGGAAGGTGCGGCTAAAATATGGTGGGATCGAAGAACTTGTATACGCATAGATGGGTAAAAAACATTTATATAAGGTTTAACTTATATATTGTTTGATAAATATGGATGTAGAGTTTATTAATACGGGGCGAGGGTTCTGATTTTATTAAATAAACCTTAGTTTATTTCAACAGAATTTGGGTTACAAGGTATGCAAGGCGGGGGGGGGGGGGGGGGGGGGTAATATATCATTACAAAGGCACTTCAGACAAGGTTGTTACACCTTTAAACCTTTGTAAAATATAATGTGGGTTGGGTTCAATTATATGCAGTGGCGGGGTAAATGTCATGTATTGTGAAAGTTAAGAATATGAAGCATGAGGCTTCATATAGTATGGCAGATCGGCATATGGACGAGGGTTTAGTTTTTAAAACAAACCTTAGTTTATTTCAAAGAAAACCTTGGTATATAAAGTATGTGGGGGGTAGCATAATGTATAGTGTTTTTAAAACATTTGTGAACTATTTTAATAAAACAAAATACAAGCGCAGTATATTATTATATAGTTTTTAAACTTCTTGAATAGTTTAAAGACCATAGGGGGTGGGGTATTTAATTAAGGTTAGTTTTAGACCAAAGGGAGCATTATTTGGGTTTTTAATTTAGCATGTGGATAATATCTTTGGTCTAAAATCTTTATAATAGTGGGTTTTAGGGGGTATTTTAGATAAAAAGAATTATATATATAGGATAAGGTATTTTTAGGGAATTAATAGTGTAATTTAAAAGTTAATATGACAAGGGGAGATGGAATACACAAGAATACACTAAATGACCAAGTAGAGTGAATAAATAAAAGCAAAGATTATTATTTCATGATTTCATTATTTTATTTAGGATAGAGTGTTTTTTAAGGGTTTTTATATGCTTTATGAACAAAGGAAGTTAATTATATGGGATTTTAGGTTTCATTAAGTAAGAAGGATTCTTTACTTATGAAGATGAATTAAATGTTTGAATGAGGGATAAATAATGGTAAAGAGGATTTTATCATAAGAATTCAACATTTTCCACTATCCAATCATCAAGCCTTGGGTCTGGTCCCAACAAAAGTTAGAGAAATGCTCTAAGCCTTTTTGACCGGTAGTATAGAATATTGAATACTTATAGGGAAAAGGGGAATTAGTGATTTTTTCCCTGTGATGAATATTACATGTTTTTTCCCACTTCTTTCTACCTACCCAACATTACTCTAACATTTTTTCTTCTTTTTAGCAGGTGCATTTAAGCTTGCTACCTTGAAACATTTTATTCTTTTGAAAGTAATAAAACTATCTAATTCTACCTTATTTCATCTGAGGGCTTAGATTCAACTGATGAGCTCCTCATTATTCTCTACCTATCTACTGATAAATAAGGTTTTAACTGTCTGACCAATCTTTATTCACTATCTAAAACATGGAAATTGAAAACATGACAAGTCAAGTTTAAACAGTTTAACTCATCATGGATTATGGAATTTATTGACACTCTGCCATAATCATTTGAAAAAAGTAAAAAGTAGTGGCATTTGGACTTGCACACTTTCATGTTTTATTTTCATCTTTTTTCTTTTGGGGTCTATATTTTTTAAGTCCTTTGATCTTTCTTTTAGGACTTTTTTTTACCCTCTTTTTGATTTTTGATTTTTTTATTTTTTTCAAAATATGGGAAAACAACTTGCAGAAAGCAAGGTATGTACATATTTTACAATACTATCAAAAGTCATTTCAAAATTATGAATCCTATATTTATGGGACCCTAACAAAAAGCACCATGTCTTTAACTGTTTATCATTTCTATGTTTTTTGTTGATTTCCAGAGCAGGGAACCCTTAATTTCTCCCTCTTTCGAATGACCCCTGTCAACTCCTTCCTTATCCGGATCAAAGAATCCTTGATTCCTCTTTACCCTGATCAAACCACTTCACCAATCAAACTTCCTATATCTTCAATGAATTGTCTATCTTACCCTGAAAACATTTGACTTTTTGACCTTGATCCTAATCCTGCCTACTTGACATTTGACTCCTTAGCCCAATGGAAAAATATATTTCTCACTATCCATCTCATTAAGTAATTTTTCCCACCAAACCAAACCAAATCAAACCAATTTGAACATCATAACTAGCATAATATCATATAATCAAAACAAAGTTAACTATTATAGAGAGACCCCTCTCTGAACCCTAAGAAGGCTAGATCTTAGAGTTTAAAAGTTGGTCTGTGGTTGCCTCTAATGTTCTTAGACTATAAATCAAAATCTCACAACTTAAGAATTATTAGAGTGATAACATACTAGCAACTCCACTGGGGACTTAACCAATCCCAAGTCTTAAAATAGGTCTTAAGGAAATAATTTTTATTATCTTTTTGCCTTTAAGACTATTTTATAAGTTGTGAGTATCATTTTATAAAACACTGTAATTCTGACTTCTAGGAAAATTTACTATACCAGGTCTAACCTGAATCCTAAACCTGCTGTTATAGTAGACAATCCGGATAGAATTGGGAAAAAGAATAAACAAGTAGAATATTTAGGTGCAAAAGTTTCCTTAGATACAACCAATTCATTACGAAAAGAGTTAGTAAGTTTACAAGACATAGAGTTTGACCTGAAGTTTGAACATTCTCTATTCAGAAGTAAATTAGAAATTGACTTAAAAAGTGCCATGTTTTTATTTCATTTCTTGAGGCAAAGCAGGAAAATATTACAGTAGATTCTGAATCAAAGATATTTAAAGCTCATGATAAACTTGAAGAGATAAATGCTACTATTATTAAGGAAATAAATGAAGCTATTGAATTAGCTGAATTATTAGCATACACATCTAAACCTTTTGTTTCTCATTTAGATACCACTACATCATCTATAATTTCCACTACCCTCCAATCTACAGATCCATTTATTGTTATACAACCTTTACAACCTAAAATACTATTTCCATATTCTACCATATCAACATCATCAACTAGTTTATATTCTGCAATTTCAAACAGATCATTCTCATTTCCAAGTAGTTCTTCATATATTCCAGTTTCATTTTCTAGCACCCAAAATTTATCCTTTAGCTCATCGTCCACTTTTTCTCGTACACCATCTTATATTCTAGTCTCATCAGTCACTTCCTTAACTGCATCATCTAGTACTTCCAATTCAGCCCCAAGAACTTCCAATTTACCTCCTAGCCAAGATAAAATTCAAGCTATGGCTTCTAGGTATTCTCCCTTAGTTCTTCTAGCTCAGTTACATGACATGCCTCAGGATTACCAAAGTAAGATACCCGAATTTGATGCTACTAATCAATAAACTGCCCAACAACATATTAATAAAATGACAGATTACTTTGAGCTTCATGAAATAGATGATTCTGATGTACAAATGAGACTCTTTGCACAAACATTAACAGGGGAAGTTAAAAAATGGTTTAAAGGTCTTAATCCTAGTAGTATAACTGATTTTGCAGTCTTTCATAGATTATTTTTGAATAAATGGGAAAAGAAGAAAATTCCACTCCAAATACTATATGAATTTGATGCCATTAAAAGAGCTCCTAATGAAACAGTTCAAGACTACTGCACTAGATACAACAATGTTTATAATTCAATCCCAACTAATCTCAAACACACTCCTGACTCTGTCCTACTCAAATTCCCTGATGGATTTGACACAGACATGGAATATCAAGTGAGGGAGAGAAATGTTGAAACCTTAGAAAGAATGAAAACATATGTTGTTAGTGTAGAAGTAAATATTTTGGCTAGAAAAGCTAGATTGAGGAATGAGAGGAGAGTAACTATAAAAGAAGAAACCTCTGGTTCAGACGGAAATATTAGCTAAGACTTTAGAGAGAATGATGGATAGATTAGACAACATATAAAGGAGACCTCAGTGGGATAATCAACAGAAAATCAGGAATCCCAACTTCAGGAAAAATACAAATATAGGAAAATCCAAAGAATCAGCCCTGGATCAGATAATAAGACCTCAATTTCAAGAGAACTATGCTGAAATTTCTCAACACGATATTGATGATGAATACACCATAAATCTAATGGGTATAAATGATGATAACACTATCTTTCTCGCTCAGGAAGACCAAGAGTTATTTGAAATGGAACAACTTCAATTAGATTCAGGCGAATCATTTGACTACAAACAAGGTTATGATTTTTCCATAAATGAAGTACATAAAAAATATAACCTTAGGAGTAAGAAAAATGCTGAACCTTCTACTAAGAAAACTGAAAAAACAAAAAATAAGAAAACAGTAGAAGCCCCCACTACAAAAGTTCTCCAAATTCTTCCTAGGGAAAATAAGAAAAACTCTAATTCATCCCAAAAAGTTTCTAGCTCTAAAATTTCACCTAGTCCCAATATTGTTGACATAACAGATGAAGTTTTTCAAACATCAACAGATTCACAAAAATATTCTGCTATAAAAACATCTAATTCTGCTAAAACAACAAGCATAGGATCCAAAACATCCACTGCTGATCCAAAATCAGCAGATCCAAAAGCAGCCACTACAAAAACAACTTCTAATAATTCAATATATGAAAAAACATCTACTGCTTCTCAAACCATTCCTGAAAAGAAAACTAAGAGCAGTAAAACAAAATAAACTCAAACAGAAAATGAAAACATAACTGTAGAAAAACAAGATAAACCCACTCAAACTACAGTTACTAAGGAAGAGTTAATTCAAATCAGTAAATCACAACCCTCATTCAATCTACAAACAGAAATTGCAAAGTTAAAAATACCAATTCCTTTAATAGAATTGGTAAAACATGATTTGTATAAAACAACTATCACTGAAACCTTAAACATGAATGATGGAGAAGACTCTGTAAACTTGAATGATGATCAACTAGAGTTGATTTTTGGTCCTTATGTTAATGGAAAACACCAATATGGAGTAGTTCCGCTGTTTTACATTATCCTAACTGTTCATAACCAAATATTACACAATGCAATGTTAGATTCAGGAGCTTCACACAATCTAATGCCCAAAGCAATAATGGAAACCATGAACTTAGACATCACAAGGACTTAGAAAGATCTCTTTTCATTTGATTCAAGCAAAGTGAAATGCTTAGGTTTAATTAAATATTTATGTGTCACATTAGTTCAATATCCTGGTAAAAGTATACTCACGGACATTGTAGTAGCTGATATCCCACCCAAGTATGGAATGCTATTATCTCACTCATGGGGAGCAAAATTACAGGGATCTCTAAAATTGGACATGTCATATGCTACCATATCAGTTTTTGGCCAACCAAAGAAAATCTATAGGGAAACATTGATGAAATATATGGTGAGTAGTGCAGAAAGATCAATGAATTACCCAATTTATGCTACACCTACTCACCTAGATTCATTCATTTTATGTAACTTTGTAACTGATAATGAAATTAAAATTGAACTAAAGGATAAAAAAAAAACACAAAACAATGATAATATCTTTCATGAATCTTTATGGAATTTAGATTTTGATGGAGTAGTAAACAAACTAGGAGTAGGAGCAGGAGTTTGGATAACTAATATGGAAACTAATCATGTAGAAGGCCATGCTTTTAGAGTAAATTTTAAGTGTACCAACAATATGGCTGAGTATGAAGCCCTCATTTTAGGACTCCATATTATCAAAAACTTAGGAGGAAAAAGAATATCAATAATGGGAGATTCAGAGTTGATTGTAAAATAGATAAAAGGAGAATATTTTGTTTATAATCCCATACTAGGCCAATATAGAGAAATTGTATTAGATTTTATTAATGAACTGTTGGAATGTAATTTTTTTGCAATATCAAGAAAGAAAAACATACAAGCACACTCCTTAGCAACTTTTTCTAGTGCTTGTAATTTATCCTTTTAGCCCAATCATAAGTATACTGTAGAAGTAAAACACAGAACAATAATTCCAGATAACCTCAAATATTGGCAAATTTTCTCACAAGATCAACAAATTTAATATTTTATGAATAATGAAGATGAATTTCAGAATTGTGAAAGAGACACAGACTGTATATTAGATTATGATTAAGATAGTGAAATTGATTTAAATAATATAGATTTAAATAAAGTAAAGTTTGATAGACCCACTAAATTTAGTCAATCAGATATAGATAGCTTAGAGAAAGTAGAAATTGATGATGAATCTGATATATTAAATCTCAAAGATAATTTCTTATCAAAAGGTTTAACTCCTTTAGAAGATTTATTTGACTAAAATGATGTTGCTAGAAAACCCAAAATGGAGCCACTTAGATTTGATATTGAGGAATGTAACATAGGCACAGAGTTAAAACCCAAGATGATCAAACTTTCCAATGATTTACCTCCAAAAGAAAAAGAAAAATATATTTCTCCTTTCAAGGAATTTGAAGATGTTTTCACTTGGAGTTATGAGGACCTAAAATCCTATGAAACCAACATAATACAACATAAAATCCCTATAAAAGAAGACCAAAAGCCTTTTAAAAAAAAGTTAAGAAGGATCAACCTTGCTTTGATGCCTTTGATTGAAAAAGAGGTAAAAATAATGTATGATGCATAGATAATTGCACCAATTAGATATTCTAATTTGGTTTCTAATCTAGTTCCAACCAGAGAAAAGACAGGAGAAATTATATTATGTTTTGATTTTAGGAATCTAAACAAAGTATCCTTAAAAGATAATTATCCTTTACCATAAATGGATCACAATTTACAAAGGGTAGTTGGTTCTTCTAGGATTTCACTTTTAGATGGATTTTCAGGATACAACCAAATTTTAGTCCAACCAGAGGATCAAACCAAAACATCTTTTACTACTCCTTGGGGAAATTTTATGTATGTAAAAATGCCTTTTGGTTTAATGAATGTAGGAGCTACCTTTCAACGAGCTATGGATATA
Organism: Pinus albicaulis; assembly: GCA_034641835.2. Lineage (NCBI taxonomy): Eukaryota > Viridiplantae > Streptophyta > Pinopsida > Pinales > Pinaceae > Pinus > Pinus albicaulis. The sequence goes on along the minus strand of CM076575.1, from coordinate 1,426,758,623 downwards.
GCCTTTGCAAAGGAAATTCATGAATTTTTAGTGATTTAGTTAGATGACCTTACTGTATTTTCTAATACTGATTATTAACACTTGGATCATCTTAGAAAATTCTTTGTTAAATGAAAAAAGTTTGGCATCTCTTTAAACCCCAAGAAAACCTAATTTAGATTATAAGAAGGTAAGTTACTAGGACACATAATATCTAAGGAAGGAATTAGAATAGACCCTGCCAGAATAGAAACAATTCTTAACATTAGTCCTCTAAGGAACATAAAAGAGTTACACGCCTTTCTAGGTAAAATTAACTTTTTAAGAGGATTCATCTCCAATTTAGCTGAAATAATCAGAGAGCTTAACAACATGCTTAAAAAATATGCAGTTCTTAAATGGATTGTTGAGGCCAAACAATCATTTGAATCTATCAAATAAGCCCTAACCAAAACTCCAGTCCTTATAAGTCTTGAATTTAAAAATGATTTCATCATTTTTTTCATTTTCTTTAGAACACACCATTGCTACAGTTTTACTGCAGAAAAATGACCAGGGCTATGAGAAGCCCATAGATCTCTTTAGAAGAACACTTAGAGGTGCCACTTTGAAGTAAAATATCATGGAGAAACATGCCCTAGCTTTGGTAAAGGCCATTAAATATTTTAGAGTGTACATTATTTATTCTCACATCATTGCCTATGTCCCAAATGTAGTAGTAAAATAAATTCTAACTCAGGATGGTCCTGATGGAATAAGAGGTAAGTGGATTGCCACAAATTTGGAATATGATATAGAGATAAAACCCACTAACTTATAAAAGGTCAATGTTTAGCCAAACTCATGACTGAATCAAGTTTTCATGCCCTAGACATAAATTTTATTTCCCAAGTATATGATTAGGAAAAGATGGTGACTCCAGAGATCAGTGAAGCCTTTTAAAATTCACCATGGTATTCAGATATCATATTTGTATTACTAAACTTACAAGCTCCTCCTAGATTATCAAGAACAAAATCTAGATTCTTAAAACTAAAGGCAGTAAGATTCTGTATATTCGACAATGTGCTTTTTTGGAAAGATCATAGTGGGATTTTGTTAAATTGTTTGTTAAAAGAAGAAGCTGACAAAGTATTAGAAGAATTTCATGTAGGTGACTGTGGAGGACATCTCTACTGGAAAACTACTATAGACAAAATCCTAAGAGTTGTTTTTTACTGGCCTACTTTGTTTGTAGATGCAAAAAGGTATGCGACCTCCTGTCACAAGTGTCAAATATTTGAGGGAAAGAAAAAGCTCTTACCATTGTCATTAAAACCTATCTCAACAGAAATTCCATTTCAACAATGGGGTCTTGACTTCGTTGGTGAAATTCACCCTCCATCATCAACCCAACACAAGTGGATTCTAACAGCCACTGACTATTTTACCAGGTGGATTGAAGCCATACTCTCTAGGCAAGCGAATGACACTATCATTATCTCCTTTTTAAAAAGAAACATACTTTTAAGATTTGGATGTCCCCAAAATATTATTATTGATAATGCAACTGCATTCAAATCCAAAACGATGATTGAATTTTGCCATAAATACCACATTACCCTGGGCCATTCTACTGCATATTACCCTCAAGATAATGGCCTAGCTGAATCTTCCAATAAGAGCCTTGTAAACATCATCAAGAAGTTACTAGAAGATAACAAAAAGACTTGGAACAAGAATTTAGTCAATGCCTTATGGGCAGATAGACCTACCACCAAAAAATCTATGGGTACATCCCCTTACCAGCTTGTCTATGGAATGGATGTTGTTTTTCCATATTCCTTAGGACTACCAGTAATGAAGATTATCAGAGAATTACAAGTTGATACAAATGACATTCAAAGAATGATTAATCAAACCATTCACTTGAAACAAACAAGAGAAGAGGTTTATCTTAAGTCTTAAGTTATCCAGGATAAGATAAAGAAATATTTTGATAAAAAGAGTAAAGAAGATGATTTCTACATTGGAGACAAAGTGTTAAAATGGGATTCAAGAAGAGAAGAGAAACGTAAACATGGAAAAATTGATTTTCTATGGAAAGGACCTTATGTAATTTATGGTTATAGAGGTAACAATGCTTTCTTTCTGAAAGGAATGGATGGATCAGATCTGCTAGGTGGACCAGTCAATGGCAGAATGATGAAGCACTACTACTCCTCAGAGATAAAAAATAGTTAGTTTTATTTACTTTGACCATTGTACATATATATTGAAGATTTTATATTGGATTAGATGTTTTCCTAATAGAGTTAAAGCTCGGAGAGAAGGCCCTAAGCTTTTGAGAGGTAAAATATTATAAGTATGAAATAACTGTAGAGATCAGAAAAAATTTTCAACTTCATCTCAGTCAAAATTCAAAGGCTACTAGGCTTAAAGTTCTTGACATTTCACCATAAAATGCCATCGCCATGTGTAGCTACTGTTAGGGTCCTATAATAATAGGGTTCATAATTTTTTAATTGACTTTGATAGTCTTGTAAATATGTACATACCTTGCTTTCTGCAAGTTGTTTTCCCATATTTAGAAAATAATAAAAAATGAAAAGAGGGTAAAAGTCCTAAAATAAATATCAAAGGACTTAGAAAAGAAAAGATCAAAAAGAATAAAAATGGACCCCAAAAGAAAAAAGAGATAAAAAATAATACATGAAAGTGAGCAAGTCAAAATGCTACTACAATTTACTTTTACTGCAAGAATAATGATTATGTGCAGATTGTTCAAAATTCCATAATCCATGATCAGTTAAATAGCTTAATCTTAACTTTCCATGCTTTGAATTTCATGTTTTAGATAGAGAATAAAGATATGTCAAACAATTTAAACTTAACAAATTAGTAGATAGATAGAGAATAAATGAGGAGCTCAATAGTTTAATCTGATCCCTCGGATGAAATAAGGTTAGACTTAGATAGATTTATGCTTTAAAAGAAAAATGGATTTAGGGTTGCAAGCTTAAATGCACCCATGCAAATGAAATAAAAAATGTTAGAATAATGATGGGTAGGTAGAAAAGCAGTTGTGAAAAGCATGCAATAAAGAATCATTGGAAAAATTACTAGTTTTCCTTCCCCCACAAAGATCCAGTATTTAAAACGTTCAATTAAAGAGGCTCAGAGCATTTCTCTGACTTCTATTGGGACTGGACCCAAGGCGTAATAACTAATTGGTTAAAAATACTACATTCCCTTCATAAAATCCATTTTCCTTAGCATATTCACCCTTTTCCAAAACCATAATCCCTTTTCCTAAGTAAAACACCTTTTTTTCTTAGGGAAAGTAAAATCCCCTATTAATTAATTTCATTTTCATCCAAAAACACTAAAAAATCCATAAAATACATTTTATCCTAAGTTTATGTGTAAATATCGCAATGGGATAATTTTATGCTAAAATGCCTATTTTACACTTTACTTAAGTTTATTTATGTATTTTTCATCTCATTACATTTCATTTCATATTAATTTTTAACATAACGTATTAATTCGCTTAGACTATCCCTTCCCATATATTTATTAACTCATTTAGTTAAAATATCCCAAAAACCCATTATTTAAACATTAACCTATGGTTTATATTCCCCATGTGCTAATATAAATCCCCGCCCTTTTCCCCATAGGTTGAAAACAAAAACATTATAAAAACCCGCCCCCCATTGGTTATAAAACATTTGTTAATGTTTTATACACCATGTCAATATTACTCCCTGCTAATCATAAAACACTGGTTTTATATGAAAAAACAAAGGTTTTTTGACGTTAAAAGTATCCCACCACATAAAACAAGACCTGAGCCCCATGCCCACATCCGTCGAGCAGCTTCATAATTCAATCCTAGTCGTTCACACTTATCCCTCCAGATCTGATGATCACAATGCAATATCGCATTTTAACTTGCACCAACATTAACCATTTCAAACTCTGCGAAATGGGTGGTTTAGCACCCTTCCCTCTCCTCCACGCGGCGACATTATATTGGATTGGATTCTATCCAACTAAAACAACTTACCGCCCAAACCCACGCGACAACCACCTCCGGTTTTCTGCCTCTAGTGCCAAACCGCCTTCGCTCTGATATGAATGCATTTAATGTTGATTCGTATTAAAGCTAAAAACATTATAAGAGCTTCATATGTGCACATTAAGCCCTTTTCTACATTCTATCTCTGTTTTCCTACTTACGACTGAGAAACGAAGAACTGGTACACTGTTTTACGCCCAGAGAACCTGAAAAAGCCACTGAAGCTGCTGTTAAAACCACTGGAAGCTTCAGTTCGACTTCCAGAGACCTTCAAAGCTATCAAAACCTGTTTGACACCTCAAATCCCAATTTAAAGACCTAAATACCTGCATACACAGGTATTCTTCAAATAAAACAACCTGTGTATCATTTTAAAAGGAATTTATGAGAAATTAAGCTCATAGAAGCCCATTTACCCAAAGAAAGACCATTTTAGTTGCCCGAAAAAAACAAATTAATTGCAAAAAACCTTGAAAAACCCCTGTGTCGATACCGCATATGGTTTTTAAAGAAAATGAAATATTTTTAGCCTTTGGAGACCCTGAAAAAAATTTGAATTTATCTAGAAACCCTTTACAGGTAACCCTAATCCTTCTGTGCCCAATTTGAACCAATTTCAGTCCAATATTATCCGAAAAAGCAGAGGAAACCCTTGTTTCTCATTTCTTGTACATGTAAAGAGACTAAAGTCCAGTTTAAAGCAAAATTTCAAGGTTGAAACCCAAGAAAAGGCCAAGTTTATGCCTATTTCTATTTAAAGAACCTCTTTCAAAATAAAAAACACTTATATAAACAATTTAAACTTATAGAAGAGTTCAAAAAAGTCCAAATACAATGTTTTAGTTATCCAGAAAGTCTAAAAGATGTCAAAACCAAATCCAGTAGTGTCTTCCAAGACTGCAATTATTGTAAATCCTCTGCAACCTCCTATTGTAGACATTGAAAATATACCCTTAGCATATGTGGATCACAAAATAGCAGATCCAGTCATAGAATTTAATTTGTTAGACCTCCATTGCTGGAGTTATGAAAAGTCATTGGATCAAGTTGAACAAGTTCAAATTTGGGAGTCAAACCTACCCAAATATGTTGTCCCACTCACCCATCAGTGTCTATAGGTTATTAGGATGTGTCAAACCTCTTATTAACCTAGACACAGAGCAATGGTAAATGCAAATAAAGAAGTGTTATTCACAATTATTGTTGAGTCAATAAACCAGATGTTACAGCTCAAACTAGACCCCAATGCAGTTCCCTTATCAGTAGAAGCACTCACCAAGCTTTACATTGATCTTGATTTTCCCAAAAGGTTTCAAATTTTCCAATTATTCATGCCTTTACATGTTGAAATTCCATAAATCAACCCTCCTTACTCTAGTTCAAAATTTCTTGAAGGGTCTAGGCATGTCATATCCATGTTGTCCTTTATCCTAGGGTATTTTACAGATGAGCATACAGATGAATCAATCCTAGGTTTTCTATCTACCATTGCACAAGGACAACCTCCTTCTGTCATTTTCAATTATGATGATTATATAGCTAATAATATCCATGATCAGATTGTCAAATTTCCAACTGAAGGAGTATTTAGGTATACATCCTTTCTTTTCCATATGTTCTTATATTTCCAAGCAGAAAAGTTCCCAATAACACTTCAAAAGCTTGATATTGAAGAGAACCCAATTTCAGTCATATTTTGGACTTCTTTGATTAGAAAAGAGTCCACAGAGTTCAGTTATGCAGAGTTTACAGATTACTTTATTCATCCATTAATAAACATGTTAACAAACACAGTGCAACCAAGAATCAGTGATGAAATAAAGAAAGTTCTACAGCTATCAGAGCAAACTAGAACTGGAGATTGGTACTTATATCAGAACCATACATAAATTATAGTTTTTGGGTCCAATCTTTTACCCTATAAACTACCTAATTATGTGCCAATGAGAGTTTTTACCTTGGAGTACATCAGGCAAATCCTCAATTCAGATTCAATAAATTTTTTGGCAGCTAAGAAGAAGACCCAATTTAAGTTGAAAAATCAGATAGGACCATTCATTTGTAATCATAGAGATGCAACATTAGAAGCAGAAAAAAGGTTGCTCGAGTATAAATTTGAGTTTAGCTTCTTATGGAATTATGACCCTCAGGGTATTCTCAGCAAAATGAGGATTAAAATAAAACTGACGCCTTATATTCATGGCAAAAGGATAGAGATTGAAAAGTATGTTAATCAAATAGAGTGGTTATAAAATACCTTGATAGAAGCAGTAAGACAGGGTGATACTAGTCACACCTTGGAAGCTGTAAATGAAGGAGAGAAAGCTACTAAGAGAGGCAGATAAGAAGAAAATTACACTGCTGAGATAACTCTTGAAACTAGGTTTAAATTAAGGTATAACAAAAATCCTACAGTCATTGAAGATACCGATGTTCCAGAGACAAACAAAGATGCAGCTACAGTCATTACAAATTAACCAACCACAAAGATTCTTAATGAAGAACAACATGATAATTCAAACACACAGGTAATAGAGAAATAACAAAGTATGGAGGCATCCTCCTCACTGCCAACAAAAGATAAAGATCTTCACATAAGGGAGAAATACAAGTAGATAAAGATAAAGAATGAAGAAATGAAAAATGAGATCTATTCTTAGTATTTGAAACAAACACCAGGTATCCAAAAGAGACTTCTATCAGCTTTTGATTATTCAAACAAGAATTTGATTATGTCAGTGCTTCAACCAACAGTCAAGACTCCCAAAATAGTGGCAGATTACAAAAAATTTGATTTTGAAGTACCAAAAGAAAGTATCCATGCACTATATCAAATTGAATTTCATAGGAAATCTTCTAAGATGTTATATTCTACCATAATTACAAAGGCCATGAGTGTCGAGAAGCTCCATAATACAATAATATATATGAGAGATAAAATCAAAGTTGAAAAGGCTTCCTCATATGCTAAAGATATTAGGATTAAGTCTTTAGAAGAGTTGGTTATTCAAGTAGGATATGATCCTACCAATGTTAAAGTAGCAGAAGAGTTAGTGAAGAAAAAGAATGATGATATTACAACATTGAGGAAAAAGCTCAAGCTTCCACTAACTGAACATCCACAAGCCAAATAAATAGTGCAAGAGAAAAGCTAGAAAGATGATATGATGAAAATAATTTTACAATTAACAGCACAAATAAAAGAAATGGAAATCCAAATGGATAAGCTTGTCCATGAAAGAGAAATTACAAAATCACAGGAAACTCCTATAGTAATTCCCATGGTTACTACAGCTGTACCTTCAACTCTTGTAGAAGATTTGGCACCAAAAGTACCACTAGTTACTGCAGTGCCAGTAACCTCATCCACTACTTCAGCTATAGAGTCATCTACATCAACACTGCAGCCAATCGATGAGGCTAGTAAACTAGTTGAGGCCGTGGAAGAAATGTCACTTTAAACCAATGAAATCAATAGGTTAAAGAAAGTGATTGAAAATCTTGAAGATACTAATAAGCTAGCCCAAATCAATGCCAAAACTCATGAACAAAGGTCAAACAGGTTAAATGTTGAGTTGAAGGATCTACAAAAGGATTTAACCTTGAAAGATCTAATGTCTTATGTGAAGAGTCAGTTATGCAGTAAAATCATTGAATCCATCAATGATGTTTGGCCATCAATATAGGTGATTTATGAGCAAAGGGATTTACTGAAGGCGGCACAAGCAGAGATTCAGAAAACAAAGGATGAACTAGGAGCCAAACCCGATCAGGCCCTAAAACTAATCAAATTTTTTAACAGCAAGAACAAGCATGAACTTGAAGAGATACAAATTACTAATAGAACAGAGACAATCCTTGAAATAAGGAAAGTAATTTCAAAGAAGAATTTAATGAAGAAGTTAGAGAAAAAATGTGAAAACATGAACATAGCCATAACCAAGTTTATGGTAAAATTTGAGAACTTGAGGCAAAGAGGTTTGCCAAACATCCAGGTTATTAATGATAAACTCAGGCCACAAGAGGACTACAACAAAAAGATAAGGGATTATGCAAAAGAGCAGGTTAACAAAACAAAAGGGAAAGGAATTCCTACAGGGAAGGTTTTACATAGAACTTTTGAAGACTTGTTTTATCTACAACATGAGATAAAACACTTATTTATTATAAAACCAACATTTTCTAGATACATTGAGGTAGATTAGAACATTAGAAAGCTGAAAAATATAAAAATTCCTGATGATGAAGCTTGGGAATCACTCACTAACTTACTATAGAAGTCAAAATGCACAGAAAAAGATTAAAACAGTTTGTCAATTTTTTACAGTGAAAACAAAAAATTACAGTAGTAAAGCAGTTTAATAGTGGTTAAAGTGTATAAGTGATTAAAGAGTATCAAAGATAAAGAGTATCAGATAAGAAAATAATATTTCAAAACATATTTGAAATATCTTGTGCCAGCGTTGAAGACATAAAATGAGCCAGCTAAATGCAATCCACAACAACATTTTCTATTTTATTTGGATAAATAGGACAACTTGCTAAGTTGTTAAGCAGCTATCACTATTTTTTTGCAAAAGATATTTTATTTCCTTAGAAAAATCATATGATTATTCTAGGATATTTTATAAACATTTTTGTATATATACTTCATCTTTTGAAGTATTATTGTGGAATAAATTGCTGACGATTTCTATAGTAATTTGTGTTGTACCTGAAGGCTTTTTGTAGCAAGTTCAAGTAGCAGACTGGATCAAATCAAGTAGCATCATATTTCAGGATTCATGTGATGAGCCATTGAAATGAAGTACTTTCTACTGTCATTGTTTAATCTTCTTATGTTTTACGTGCATCCATATATGTGTTCTATATTTGAATGATAAATCAGGAATATTATTACAGGATTTTTTAAAAGCACCCTGTCTTTAACTGTTTATCATTTCTATGTTTTCTACTGATTTCTATAGTAGGGAACCCTTCCTTAATTTCTCCCTATTTAGAATGATTCTTATCTACTCCTTCCTTATCCGGATCAGATAATCCTTGATTGCTCTTTATCTTGATCAAACGACTTCACCAATCATCCTTCCTAAATCTTCAATGACTTGCCTATATTGTCCTGAAAAAATTTGACTTTTTGACCTTGATCCTAGTCTTGCCTGCTTGACATTTGATTCCTTAGCCCAATGGACAAACATATCCCTGACTATCCATCTCATTAAGTTATTTTTTCCCACCAAACCAAACCAAATGAAACCAATTTGCACATCATAACTAGCATAATATCATATAATCAAAATAAAGTTAAATCTTATAGAGAGAGCCCTCTTTGAATAAGAAGGCTAGATCTTAGAGTTTAAAACTTGGTATGTGGTTACCTCTAATGTTCTTAGACTTTAAATAAAAATATCACCACTTAAGAATTATTAGAATGATAACACCTTTGTGCCAACATATTTAAGCTTGATATTATTTTCGGCGACTTTCTCTCTAACGAAATGATATTTGATCGGAATGTGATTTTTTTTGGAATGCATCACAGGATTATTGGAGATACTGATGGCACTGGTGTTATCACAAAATATGGGAATAATCTCATCAAACTTGACTTGAAGATCTTGCAAATTTTGCTTCATCCAGAGAACTTGAGTACAATGGGCTAGTGCCACGATATATTTTTCTTCTGTTATGGATAACAAGATTGAAGACTGCTTTTTACTTAACCATGAAACAAGGCAACCAACTCGATAGAATGCTGCTCCACTGGTACTCTTTTGATCATCAACACTTCCTGCCCAATCTGCATTTGCATAAACCTGGATAACTAGATTATTTCCTTTGGGATACCATAAACCATATTCTATTGTGCCCTTAATATATCAGACAATTATTTTGATGACATTAATATAAGATCATTTTGGTGCTGCTTGGAATCTTGCTACTTGTCCAACTGCTTGCATTACGTTTGGTTGAGAAGCTGTCACATATATAAGACTACCAATCATAGATCTATACAACCTCTGGTCCACATTCTTTGATGAATAATCTGAAATTAACTTACAACCTGTTACCATTGGGGTAATAACAGGCTTGCAATCTTCCATCTTGAATTTCTTGAGAATTTCCTTGATGTACTTGGTTTGATATATAAATATTCCTTTATCCTGCTGAGGTATCTGAAGCCCTAAGAAGTATGTCATCTCGCCAAGTAGAGACATTTCAAACTCACTTTGCATTTTTGTGGAAATTTTTTTACTTAATCTATCATCATTGTTTCCAAAAATTATATCGTCTACATATGCCTAGATAATTGTTTCGTTATCCTGATCCACTTTCACATAGAGATTGTTGTCATCACTTCCTTTATTGAATCCTTTTTGATATAGATATCCATCAAGACGAGTATACCAAGGTCTAGGAGCTTGCTTGAGACCATATATTTCTTTCTTTAATCTACAAACATAGTATTCCTTTTCAAAGAGAAAAAAACCTTTGGGTTGTGCAATGTAAACTTTTTCTTCCAATTCACCATTTAGAAAGGATGAATTAACATCCATTTGGTAGACCCTGATTTTTCTCAAGCATGCATACGTGAGAAACATTCTGATAACTTCCATTCTAGAAATGGGAGAAAATATTTATTCAAAATCAATTCCTTCAATTTGTGCATATCCTTTGCAAACTAATCTTTCCTTATTGCTGGTAACTTGTCCATCCTCATTCAATTTATTTTTGAAGACCCATTTAGTTACAATAAAATTTTTATCCTTTGGTCGTGGAACCAATTCCCAAGTATCGTTCTTCTCAATTTGATTAAGTTCTTCATTCATAGCTGCTACCCAGTGTTCATCTTGACTAGCTTCCTCAAAATTTCTAGGCTCAAAAGTTTCTAAAAAATAAAGGTGGGCTTGTTGTGATGAACGAAGATGTCGACTTATTCTAGTTCCAATTCCTTCATTTGTTTTTCCGATAATTTGATTTGATGGATGATTATTTTGACACCATTATTTTAAATATTTTGGATAATTTTCTTATACATCCTGCTAATCATTTCTTATTTCCTCTTGGTTGGTTGTTGTTTCCTTATTTGATTGGTCTTGTTCTAGAGCTTCTTCTTCATCATTCACAGATTCTCCCTCATACACCTCAAATTTTCTTGAAGGGACAATCTCATCGTCATCCTTTGTAACACAATCTTCATCAAAAGTAACATTTATGCTTTCCACTTTTTGTTTACACCTCAGATTGTAGCACCTATAAACCTTCCTTTTGCGTGATAACCAATGAAAATACCTTCCTCGACATGGGAATCAAACTTGTCCTATTTTTTTATCTTCTTTTTTGATGTAGCATTTGCTTCCAAATATTTTGAACTATTTGATGTTGGCCGGTATTCCTTTCCATAATTTGTATGGAGTCATGTTACAATTGTTCCTTAGAAAACCTCTATTTATAATGAATACAACTGTATTGGTTGCTTGAACCTAGAATTTATCATCTAATTTTGAGTCATTAACATTATTATGGCCATTTCCTGTACGGTTCTATTTTTTCTTTCAACAAATCCATTTTGTTGTGGTTCTTTGGTTGTTGAGAATTTTCTTTTTATTTCATTTTCATCACAGTACTGCTAAAATACGTTGGAAGTAAATTCTCCACCATTATTTGATCTTAGACATTTGATCTTCAAATCAGTTTCATTTTCGACCAATTCCTTGTATATTCTAAAAAATTCAAATGCCTTAGTATTTTTCTTTAAGAAGCTGACGACTATCATTCTAGTGTAATCATCTATCATTATCATAAAATATAATTCTCCATCTAAACATTTTGTTATCATAGGACCACATAGATCAATATATACTAATTCAAATGAACGTGATGCAAAGTGTTCTTTTGTCTTGAACTCAACTTTTCTCTGCTTTCCGTGCCAACAAGATTCACATATCGCATTGGTGGGTTTTGAAATTTTATGCATTTCGCTTACTGCTTCCTTCTTGCTGATCCTAACCAAATTGTCGAAATTTATATGTCCCCATAACCAACTTTCATCTTATTTCTCCAAAAAGCACCCTTTAGGTGTCTTATCCAAAATATATATGTCATTTGGAGCTCTGCTTGTTGTAGCAACAATTTTACCGAACTTTCCTTTCCTGATTTGAAATTTCTTCGAGTTAAATAACATCGTGTGTCCTTGATTACACATTTTTCCAACACTGAGCAGATTGTGATTCATATTTTCAACCAACAACACATATTTCCCTAATGCATTCTTTCTTCCAAGTGTGACTGCACCTACTCCTATGACGTTTGAAGACCCGTCATTTCCAAAAGACATTGTTCCATCCTTCTTTTCCTTCAAGGATATTAAATTATTCCTATCTCCAGTCATATGAGTTGAGCAACCACTATCAACATACCAAAAGTTTCTGTTGCTTTGATCCCCGAGAGAAATAATACATTTTTCAGTTCTTTTTCCATATTTATTCATTCTGATTTTGCAAGAATTCCTTTGAGGAGCTTCCAAGTATGCAATTTTTCGCCGGGTGTCCAAAATTGTTACATTTGTAACATTTGACATCATCTCTCAAATGATAAAATCTGTAAATATTTTTTTGAGTTACAGAATATCCATTTCTAAAAATCCCCCGAAAATATATTTATTCCAAACATATGTACTACATTCTATAGCTCTATTTCCAAACCTTCTACATGAATAACAATGACCATAGAATATAGGTTGATACCTAGGAGGAAATATTCTTCGAGGAAATGTCTTCCATGGTTCTTCCTCTGAGTCCTGATCTCTTGAGTTGGCTAGAAGGTCTACCTTCTTGTTATATTTTTCATATCCATATTCTTTTGTAGTCATAGAAGGACTTGGATCCTTTTCATATTTTTCTATGTAACCAAGACCAATCTTGTCACTGTTTGATCATTGATTGTTGATGATTTCTTCCAATGCCTTGGAGTTGTTGGTGTTGTTTTGAAGAGTTTTCCATTTTTTACTTGATTTTGAAGATAAACCATTTCATCTTCCAAACCTTCTCTTTCCTTGTTGCTTTTATTTAATTCTTCCTTGAGCGATTATTAAACTCGTTTGTATTCTTAAACATTTATTTTAAGATTTAGGACATGTTTCCTTTCTATTTTTAATTCGTCTTCAAGAGTTTTGACATGATCCTTATTGAATTTGAGCTCTTTGATAACCCTGATCACTTCATTTTGAAATTCAACCTCAGTTATATCTTCTTCTTCATCTCCTTCTTCGTCAGATGCTTCTTTCTTATTATGCTTAGCCATAGTCAATACCCTTCCATTGATTTCTTATTCGTTATCACTCTCTTCATTAGATGAGGAGCTATCTTATTTTGAGAAGAAACTCTTTTTAAACCATTTCTTCTTTCCTTTCTTTTTGAACTTCCTCAAACCTTTATTTCCTTTCGTAACAACCTCATTTTTGTGAGGGCACTTAGCTGCAAAATGCCCAACCTCACCATAGTAAAAAAATATCAATAGAAGTTTACCTTTTAATTTCCCTATACCTGTTCTCATTTCTTGTGTGAAGTAGGAAAATTATTTATCTAAAAATTATTCTCCATCTTATTCCTTTCCTTCTTCCTTACAACTAGAAGTTTTCGCTTTCGGAGTATGCTTGTCCTTACTAGTTTTCTTGGATGTGGTGAATGCTATTTCTAGGTGAGATGTGTCATCCTCTTCTTCAATCCTCATTTCATATTCCGTAAGAACTCCATGAAATTCATCTTTGCTGAGATTGGCTAGATTTGAACTATATTCCAAGACATATACCTTTGGGTTGAATCTTACTGGCAAGGTTCGAAGGATCTTTTGGACAATTTTTTTTTTTGTTGACAGGTTCTCCCAAACCTTGCAATGTATTTTTTATTTCATCAACATGCTGTAAGTATGCATAAATATTTTCGTATTTCTTCATTTTGAGTTGCTCAAAATTTTCCCTGTAAATTTGAGGCTTTGCTTCTTTCACGTTTGAGTCATCTGCACATTTATTCTCAAGCTTTCCCCATACTTCTTTAGCAGTTTTTCAACTCAATACCTTAAGATAGAAAAATTCTATAAGCCCACTGATAATGAGATATTTATCCCTTGCATCATATACCATATTTTTTATTCATTTTTCATTCTGGGTCCCTGTAAAGCCTTTTTCAACGATTTCCCATACTTCGTATCCTTGTGTCAGCAAATGAACCTGCATTATCCCACTCCAATGGGTGTATTTATTTCCATTGAACATAGGAAATATATTCTTAGTATAATCCATGACCTCCTTCCAGTTTTTAGACTGCTATTGAAGGAATCAAGCTCTGATACCAATTGTTGGAAATACTGAGAGGGGGGGTAAATAAATATTTCTTATCAATTAACACTTTTTAAATATTTTTAGAGCATTAGTTAATATTCAATTATTCTTGATGTTTATGTAGTAACAATAGTAAACAATAGAACACAATAGGCACATGAATTTTAGGTGGAAAACCCCCTCCTTGTAGAAAACCACTGAACATTTTTTTAACAAATTCTTCAATATTTAGCCCCAACTGAAATGAAAGGTACAAATTCCTAGAATTCTAGAAAATAATTATTCTCCAACTCCCACTGGAAGGATGCCCCAACACCCTAGTTTCTTCAGTAGTCAAATTAATGGATTCCACGACATCCTAGACTAACCTACCACCCTGAAGTGTTCACAGGCTCCAACTTGTAGGTGACTTCATGCACCAACCTAAAACCTCCTTGCCACCCTATAAAGATCAGAAATAAGACAAGAGTGTGGACTCCTGTACTAGGGACAATGATACATGGTACACTATTATTCGCAAGGCCTTGAACTAGACCAATCACCCAATCACACTATGACCTGAAACCCAACCATAAAATTATCCAACAATGACACTTATACCCCCCAACAATGCCTCTCCAACTCTAGGCAGATTAACTCTTTTACAATAATGACTTTTTTAAAATTTTACAATGATTATTTTTACAATACTGACTTTTGACACGACCTAATACTTGACTTGACACTGCTTCTTTGAACACTAGCAGCAGCTGAGGTATTTTTGTGCTCGCTTCAAGTTTGCTATCACAAAATTGATTCCTCTTGGGCTGATTCAATGGTCAACTTGGAGTAACTGTTTCAAACCACTTCTAACTAAAGCTTAGCCTCTTTAGTCTGAGAGAGCTCTCTCACAGGTAATTTATGATATTGGTTAATGATAAAGATATATGGCTAACTCTATGAATTGTGTCTTGGTTTTGTATGTTTGCAGGTTGAAAAGATGAAGGCTTGCTACCATTTGGCTATGGAGTCAGTGACAAGGATCTCAATGAAAAAGGCTCTCCTTGTGGATGTTGAGGCATGTAGATACTTAAATGGAAGTAGAATACACACATATATATTTTACTCAATATATAAATGTTCAAATGAATTCAGAGCATGAGAAACATTAATTTTGAGTAATGAACATTAAGATACTGAAATCAGGACATTCAGAAAGATATCCAATAGTTTAGTGCTTGAAAGGAAGTCATAGCATGCAAAGAAAGAATTATGAGTATTCAATAATTAACATATTTAAAGAAATTAATAAGATAATAGGATAGTGTTCATGAAAGTATCAAATGAATCTCAGGTGAAGGAAGAAACCAATAGCCACTCTCTATTACTAATCAAAAACCTGTTTACAATAGTAGCAGTCAACTATAACATATCCCAACCCTTTCTAACTCTAAAATTATCTCCTTTATAGAGTGAGGACTCATAAAAATGATATGCCACCTTACTCCCCTCGAATTCCCACCTCAAAGACCTATTTCAAATATGATTCCATCAGTTGGAGACTTCCTAGGGATATTTGTGTTTTGCAGAATTTGAATACAAAAAGGACTCTTCTTTCATTAATAGTTCAAAAAATAAATTTAATAACCCTTATCAACTACAACCAACTAATTTTTTGAGTGTACTAGAGTGCTGATGTGTGATTATTCCATGTGGATTTTGAGCTAGGCCTCCTCCAAGTTGAATTTTTACAATTTTTTCACAAATTTGGTTAGTGAAAATTCTGAAAAATAGGCTACAAATATGACTGTATGATTTCCAAACCCTGATAGATTTGCATAAACTAAGAGAAGTTTTTGTATATGGAACTTTGCTGAAGAAAAAACTATTTCAGATTTCCAAAATACTTTTTCATTTGGTCTGAAATCAGACTTGAAGTTGACTTCTAAAATAGCCATGTACAGAAATTTTCGTAGCGTGTTTTAGTAGTGTGGTAAAAATGGCTTTTCCATCAATATTCTTGAATTCTTTGCTATTCCAACGTATTCATCATGTCATGACACCTTGAAACCATGAATTCCCCAACTTGAATAATGCAAAAACTGACTTTAAAAGCAAAAAGGCTCCTACGGGAAATTTCATAGCGTTTTTTGGCCTTC
This sequence comes from Pinus albicaulis, assembly GCA_034641835.2. Lineage (NCBI taxonomy): Eukaryota > Viridiplantae > Streptophyta > Pinopsida > Pinales > Pinaceae > Pinus > Pinus albicaulis. The sequence continues at coordinate 1,426,742,104 of CM076575.1, read as the reverse complement.
AACCATGGAGCATGCTACGAAACTACCTGATAATGGAGAAAATTCCAAAATCTTTCTTTTTCTTCCATTTTTAATCTGTAGGTCTGAAAAATGATATAATGAAATATGATCATGCAAACTTTCCTCTTACCCTCTTCAAAAAACATCATTTTCACCTTCAGCAAGTTTATTCATCACTAAAATGACTCAGTTTTTTCGGAAAATATAAGGTTCAGAGATGAGCTCCTATCTCCCTATCCTTGATAGATATTTCAAAATGAAGGAGGTATTTTTAGGTCATTATGTCGGGAAAAAAAACCTCTCTTGGTTTTTTGAAAACCGTCTCCAACTGTACAGAATCTGCATTTAAAAAAATGTATAAAACAGGAAAATTCTGCATTATGAAAATAGGGCTGAAAGACATCCATATATCTCCCAATTTGTAGAACGTTTAAAAAAAGTGAAATATTTTATTGTTATTTGATATGTTATTGAAAACAAACTCTCTCATTTTCTTAAAATACTTCTCTGTTTTCCCAAAAATCAGCCTTGAAGTTGACTGCTCAAAGTCAGAAAACAGTGAAATCCACATATCCGCTACGAAATTGTTAGCCAGTTTGGTAGCGTTTTCTGCCTATTTTACACTGAATTTGCTACGAAAAGAGGAAAAAATTGCTAAAGTGTCCTTTTTCAATTTAAATGCTTGGGAAATGAAAACTAAAGACATATGATGACTGATGGGACATGACATGACCTAAATGGAGGTGGCCTTGAACCTTAGGATAGGTTAAATATGTAAAAAAAATGAAATTTTCCTATACCAACTTGAAAGGCTTAAGGAGACCTTATATTTTTGATAAATAAACTGTATGACCATGTCAAGTAGTGTTTCACAAAATTAAGAGTGATAACAATGGCTCCACTTGGGATGGTGTGCCCCTGTGGTACACCAAAGAACATGTAGTTCCAGTGCCATCCATCTTTTTGGAAATAAAAAACTCTGAAATTTTGTAATGGATTTCATAAGATTAATTTCCAGAGCTACCTCCATTGGGATGCTCCCATCTTCAAAATGAAAACTTGCAACCTGCTTTGACCTGTAACCTTGACACTGAAAAAAACAATAGCTGCTAAAGAACTGAATGTACATCTACTGAATTTAAAGGTGAAACTGAGAAAATGCTTGATCTTCAAGCTTATTTATATATAAATGACCATAATCTACTTGCTCATCATAAAAACTGAATCAAGTGATCTCACACTTCCAATGAAGGCAATCAAGAATCTGAGTACTAGATTGGAATGGGCATTCACTTCTCTAATCATAAAACCATTCCTGAGAGATGACAACTTTTTGCACCATCTAAATTTGTATACATAACCAAAAATCATATTGAAATTCATTCCTATAGAGATTCCAGTAGAGCTACGAAAGGATCTTTGAGAATATGCATGAATAATTCTTGTTGATCAACAAGAAAGTGTGAGTAAATATGATCCTTTGATGGTGTTCCTTGTTTAGATTCTTCAATATAACCCTTGTAACCTTTCTCAAATAAAAAAGAAAAAAATTGTTGATTTTCATTCGAGAGGAAGAAATACTTGGAGTACTCTTGGAAACTTTCACAAGGAACTGCCTCAGCATGTACCACAGAAATTTCTAAAGGTAACTCTCTATATGAGTCAACAAGCATACCCATTTGATTTTCTAAAATTTTCTTTTCAAAATTTTCTTCATTTGATGTAGGTTGATGCAAGGAATGACATGAATAATTAACTTCTTCCTTTACCTGAGGATTATAGAAATTATCTTCCAGTATTTCCTCTTGTTGCTTGAAATGAATCTCATATTCTTGATGATCAAAAGACTGACAAGTCTGCTACAAATGTTCATCAAACTCAGAGGATGTAACATGATTTTCATAAATAAACTTCTGTTGAGTTTCATTTTCATCTAAGAGAGAGGCTATCCTTTCTTCTTGGTGATGAAAAGGGATTTTCATGAAGGGCCTCTAAAATTTCCTCCTCCATGAACTCATCATCTTGATAAAAATTCTCCAAATATTCAATAAAAATCACACAATGTTTATAGCATTCTTTGACCAGCAATAAGGAAGAATGACATTCATTATACATGTCATAAAATGCAACATGGAAATCAACAAGAGAATATAAGGAACCATTTGGTAGGATTTCGTACCAAGACCATGCTTTTCCTTCTAAAGTGACCATAAACATCTTCATGAGACAATCCTCAGGGAGCTGAACCTTAAGTCTGCATACATTCATATGGAATCTAACCAAATGAAGAGAAACATTGTCTTTATTTTCATCTTTAAATATGGGAAGATCAGTTAACCATTCGACCTTTGGAAAAGGATTTGGAAAACTAGGGATGTGAGACTGATTCATAGGGGCATACCTGGAATTTATTCTTGCAATGGAACTCATCTTGAAACTTCATCAAGCTACTGATCCTCAAGAAGTGGAGTCACCTTCCAAATGATTATTAGATGTGTGGAGTCGCCAGAGCAGAAACATAGCCATTATGTGTTTAAGTGTATGCTACTCTCAGACCTTAGAACTGAAACTTTTTCGTTCTTCCCAGGGAAAATTTACACCTTCGATCCTCGACAGTGGCACCAAAATGTTATCACCAAATTGAGTCCTCTTGGGTTGCTTCAATGGTCAACTTGGAGTAACTGTATCAAACCACTTCTAACTGAAGCTTAGCCTCTTCAGCCTAAGAGGGATCCCTCATAGGTAATTTATTATATTGGTTAATGATAAAGATAGATGGCTAACTCTATGAATTGTGTCTTGGTTTTGTATGTTTGTACATTGAAAAGATGAAGGCTTGCTACCATTGGGCTATGGAGTTAGTGACAAGGATCCCAATGAAAAAGGCTCTCCTTGTGGAAGTTGAGGAATGTAGATACTTAAATGAAAGTAGAATACACACATATAGAGTTTATTCAATATATAAACGTTCAAATGAATTCAAAGCATGAGAAACATGAATTCTGAGTAATGGACGTTAAGATACTAAAAGCAGGACATTCATAAAGATATCCAATAGTTTAATGCTTGAAAGGAAGTCAGAGAATACAAAGCAAGAATTCTAAGTAATCGAACATTAACATATTGAAAAAAAGTAATAAGATACATAGGACAATGTTCATGAAAGTATCAAATGAATCTCAGGTGAAGGAAGAAACCAATAGCCACTCTCTATTATTGATCAAAAACCTGTTTACAATAGTAGCAGTCATCTATAACATATCCCAAACCTTTCTAACTCTAAAAATATCTCCTTTATAGAGTGAGGACTCATAAAAATGATATGCCACCTTACTCCCCTTGAATTACCACCTCAGAGACTTATTTCAAACATGATTCCATCACTTGGTTACTTCCTAGGGATATTTCTATTTTACAGAGTTTGAATACAATAATGACTCTTCTTTCATTAATAGTTGAACAAGACAATTTAATAACCCTTATCAACTGCAAACAACTAATTTGTGAGTGTACTAGAGTGATGATGTGTCATTCTGCCACGTGGATGCTGAGCTGGACCTCCTCCAAGTCGAATTTTTTCAATTTTTTTACAAATTTGGTTAGTGAAAATTCTGAAAAGTAGGCTTCAAAGATGAGTGTATAATTTCCAAACCCTGATGGCTTTGCAAAAACTGAGAGAATTTTTTGTAGATGGAACTCTGTAGAAGAAAAAAAATATTTTAGATTTCCAAAATACTTTTTCATTTGTTCTGAAATCAAACTTGAAGTTGACTTCTAAAACAGTCATGTACAGGAATTTTCGGAGTGTGTTTTAGTAGCGTGAGAAAAATGGATTTTCCATCAATCCTCTTGAATTATTTGCTATTCCAACAACTTCATCATGTCATGACACCTTGCAACCATGAATTCCCCTCCTTGAATCATGCAAAAATTGACTTTAAAAGCAAAAAGGCTCCTATAGGAATTTTCGTAGCGTTTTTTGGCCTTCAAGCCTGAAGCATGCTACGAAACTACCTGATAATGGAGAAAGTTCCAAAATCTTCCTCTTTCTTCCAAATTTCATCTATAGGTATAAAAATGATATAATGAAATATGATCATGCAAACTTGCCTCTTACCCTCTTCAAAAAACATCATTTTCACCTTTAGCAAGTTTATTCATCACTAAAATGACCGTGTGTTTTTATGAAAACATAGGGTTCAGAGATGAGCTCTTATCTCCCTATCCTTGATAGATATTTAAAAACTGAAGGAATTTTTTTTAGGTAATTATGTCTGGAAGAAAAACCTCTCCTGGTGTTTTGAAAACGGTCTCCAACTATACAAAATCGGCATTCTAAAAACATGTATAAAACAGGAAAATTTTGCATTCGGAAAATAGGGCTAAAATACATCCCCGTACCTCCCAATTTGTAGTACCTTTGAGAAAAGTGAAAGAGGTTATTGTTATTTGATATGTTTTTGAAAATAACCTCTCTCAATTTCTTAAAACACTTCTTTTTTTCCTAGAAACCGCCCTTGAAGTTGACTACTCAAAGTAAGAAAACAATGAAATCCTCATATCCGCTACAAAATTATTAGCCAGTTTCGTAGCGTTTTCTACCTATTTTACACTGAATTCACTATGAAAGAGGAAAAACTAGCTAAAGTGTCCCTTTTTAATTTAAATGCTTTGGAAATGAAAACTAACAACATATTATGACTGATGGGACATGACATGACCTAAATGGAGGTGGCCTTGAACCTTAGGATAGGTTAAATATGTAAAAAAAAAATGAAATTTCCTATACCAACTTTAAAGGCTTAAGGAGACCTTATCCCTTTGATAAATAAATTGTATGACCATGTCAAGTAATGTTTCACAAAATTATTAGTGATAACACAAGTAATGGTAATTTGGCGTTGCATTTTCCTTCTAGTATGTGTTTGAGTTGTCCTATTGAGTCCTCCTTCTTGCACATGCAATACCCAAACCAATATACAAACAAAATACTTACACTATCGTGCAAAACATATGTTTGAGAAATATTTAGAATTCAAATTTAAATACGTTCAAAATTTATGAACAAAACCCAATCAAGCATAAATAAAAAATACTTACAATGCCTTGCAAAAACATATGTCAGAGATGATATTCAAATTAAAATTCAAAAATCTAATCATACATACCTTGTTGTAGTAGACTTACCCTTGAATGTTGATGTGTTGACCTTACTGCAGTGATCCTTGAATGCATATTTTTTCTTGCATTCTAGAAGATCGATATGGAATCTAATGTATCTGTGTAATTTTAGATCCCCAAGGTTTGAAATTTTTTCCTTTGGCAGCCCTCCAAGTCCTCTTTCCAAACTTGTAGGTATGATCAACATTTGATTCTTCAAGAAATAGTTATGCCCAATCTCCTACGATGAACTGATAATAGACTAGTTCAGTAGATCAAACTTGTACGATGTGCCACGTGTCACTGTTTCAAAATTTGGTCTGGAAAAAGATATAAAGCAAACTAAAACCCGTTCTCTTTCTGTCACTTTTTACAAAATTTGAATCCAATGCTTAGAGAGAAAGTTATGATGATTTTTCCAAGGTCACATGTTTGACATGAAATTCGGGAGCTTGCATAAACCCTAACTTCCTCATATCATATCTTGGAAAATATAGCGAACCAATATCTGAAATGAAGACACGAGCTTCATCAGGATTTATACCAAATGATTTTTTAGTTTCAACATCTAAAGCTTCAGAGAAAAAATGTTATAGCGAAAATTCCATGATAACTAGTTATATGTAGTGAAATCCTTACATGAGGAGGATATGAGGGTCACAATTTATGTAAATTCTTAGGTTGAGAGGGTATTGAACAAGTGAGCATTGGAGGGAATTTAGGAGCTTAAAAAAATATTAATTATGGACAATTCAATGAACAAAACCAATGATTAGTGTCATTCCACAACCCCATAGGTTTTTAGCCCACTAACTGGGGTTACTAAACTTCAAACACTAATATCTCTCAAACCGTGAAGAATTACATGGCATGCCATATATCAACAGAAACATCTCGACAAATAGAAACCATCCAAAATATCCTTGACTCAGAATAGAGTAATTTTTCAAGTAAAAATTCCTATGCAAGATCGGGGTAGCCCCTGGTGCTACTTGGGTTGACATCAATGACAACCATTGATAAAAAATAATAAGTAAAATCTCATACCTCTGAGGATATGCACCGAATATATTTTTTCACTTGATTGCAGCACAACGTAGATACTTCATGCAACCGGTTCTTCCAGTTCTCTAGTTCTTCATCTGAATTTGAGAAGAAAGAACTATCTTTCTCCTAGTTGAGTCTTCCATCAGCTATCAGATTGATCCATTTTTCGTCCTGCACAATCAAAATATAGATATGATCGACATTATCATCTATGCGCCCGAGATCTGTATATCATTCTCCTTCCACAAGATTTAGAGGGACCATAAACCTGGTTTCATTGTTCTCAAATACCATACTTTTGTGCTTAAGATTGATGATGCCACCCATATCAATAGCCCAATATAAACCCAACAACGTAGGATAGGGGTTAGTGTCATCCACAACTTGTATAACTTTAAAGTATGTTAGCACCCTTACACCTTTGATATCCGCTATGAACTGCAAGAGCCTTCCTAATGGGATAATATTTTCCTGATTTTCCATGCACATCTGGATCGTGGTATATTCCAACCTAGGTTCTCCCATTTGTTTTCAAGTCTTCTTTGGTAAAACGTTCGCATCAGATCCTAGATCCGGAATGACCTGATCCATCTCATATGAACTAATATGAATATTCAAGTGCATCTCCTGTCGAGTTCTTCTTTTATTCTTATAGATCTTGTTAACAACCTTCTGCTCCATCCAGGGTTGTTCTTTCTTTGTGCGGTTGTCAATCAATGATTGGAGGTTCTCGATTGCCTTCTTATTGTGAAATAATTTGATACAAGCATGTAGGAAGGGCTTTATCTCTTCATCTACTCTGGCTATATCCATAGGTTTACTTGATGTTGAGGCACTTTCTTCTGCAAAACCATTTTTCGCTTCTACAAAGGTTTCTTTTTCTCACTGTAAGTTGAATCCTTCCTTCTTCTCAGGTGCTTTTCTAATCTAGAGATCAACATCTGGCTTCATCCCTTTGTCTCCACCAGTGGCGACACCACTCCTAGTGATGGAATTTACCCTTGGTTATTCTTCATGCAGCTCATCTCTTACCATATGTTAGTTGAATCCTTCCTTCTTCTGAGGTGCTTTTCTCAAACAGAGATCAACATCTAGCTTCATTCCTTTGTCTCTACCAATGGTGGCACCACTCCTAGTGACGACATTTACACTTGGTTCTTCTTCCCACAACTCATCTCTTACCATATGAATGTTTTGAGTATGAGTATGCATTTTATTTTTCCTGCATTTTTGCAATCAAAACAAGGCAGTCTTCAATAACATGATCAAATTTTCTATAGTAGCTGCAAGTCTATCATGGTGGGTTTGGATAGTGGCATGCATAATGACCCGCATCTCCACAGTTGTAGAAAATGAGTTGCCCCCTTCCTCGACCAACTCCTCCTCCTCCTCCTCCTCCTCTAGTTTGGAATCCACCATGCCAAGATGGAGATGCTGGTGAGGTAGGTTCAATGTGCATCCTACATAGGTCAGCTCGGTCAATCATCAAGTCAAAGCTTCGACAGTGCTACTCATCATGTCCCATCGATGAGAAAAATTTTCAAAAAGGATGCTTAAGCTCTGGTATATATTTACCAATCCTCGGACATAATTTTGTCATGTGCATACCCATAGCTTGAAAAATTGTGCACCATGATGTAGGATTTCCACTTGGTCTGGCTGCACTCTTCATAAGGATAGGTCCTCCAACCTACAAATAGTCATTAAATATGGGGCACTGATCCTTGTGATGCCCGAAAACTTTGCATCGTATACACCATATATCTGTGCATGCTTCCTTTCCCTTATCCATGCGCAAACTCTATATTTCTAAGTGCACTACCTGCAACTGGCTTTGGATCTGCTGGGTCCTAATCTGTGCAGCTAGTACCAATGACGCTTATAGCTTCATTGCAATCTCTATGGCTTCAAAATGCATGGAAATCTTCTGCTGAATTAAGGGCTGGGGCAGATGCGGTAGCAACATGGAAATAAACCATTCTTTGTGTTGGGTGTCATCAATAGTAAATCCCCCATCTCTGATAGTGTGCTTCAACCTTTGGTCTGCATCCCATATGGATTCGTTCAATTATTGGTGAATCTCCTTCAACTTGGTTACACATTTCGAAAAATATTTCGGCCTCTTGAATTTTTATTTTAATGTAGCCTTTAGATTATCAATAGTTTCATTAGGGTTCATCGCTACATACCTTATGTACCAATCCAGTGCACAGTCTTAAAAAGTAGTGTCCAACTGTGCTTTCTTAACATCGTCATTATTAACCAACCACGTTGTCCGTATAGCGTCAGTAAGAAACCAGAATAGGTTTTTGTATTCAATACAAATACTACAGAAAGTAGGTAACTTCATGAAGGCGACCATCTTAGCAACTGGTGGTGGAGGTGGAGGTGGATGTGGAGGTGGAGTGGATGACTTTTTAGAGTGAGATGAGTATGAGAGGAGTGGATGGGATCTGAACTATAGCCAATGACCCAATATGATCCTGATCTTGCAATATTTCTTCTTCAGAGTGCACAGATTCACCAGAGCTACTAGTTTCAGACTCCTCGTCACTGTCAAATTTACCTTTGATAGGACTATAAACAAAAACTTCTTCTAGTTCTACTCTGTAAGTTTTTCCACTGCACGTAGTTGGGCCTCTATGAGAAATTCAGTCAATATGACTGCATAGAGTACCCTGTTCACACAATATAATTTTAATCCACAACTTCAGAGAGGATAGGAACATACCTCTAGGACCCTTGAAAAACATTTTTTCAGCTTCAGAATATGATACAAATTGATCAATAGCAAATTTAGTCACAAATCCTCCCAGAACACTATTGATCCAATGATCTACCACACAAGTGATCTTGTTGCTAGTCTTATCTACTTGTTGTACCAATTCCGGGTTCCACTAAGTGATTGTGTCATCCTTTGCGCAAGTCTAGAATTCAATGAATCTAGACAACCAATCCTGCAACTCCGTCGCAAAGGAAGCAAAGAAAAATTCGTGGACTTCTGTGTAGATATAATTTTGCACCCAATCTTCGGCAGATAATTTAGAGCTTCTTTTTTCTGTTTTCTAGCCAATATTGTAGTTCCTTTTGTGTTGGATGCCACAACATCAAATCTCCCTCAAAATTATCCCGGTCCCGAAAATAGAACCATTTGTTGGTTTGAGTTCAGAGCTATCGTGCAACCAAAAAAACCCTCCAAATATTGGCCCTTTCGATAGTGATCTGCCTGCTCAGATCAAAGTCTCACCCAAAGCAGTATAGGCGGGTGCTAGAATTGGGTTTCCACATCCTGAGGAAGCTTTTGATGAGGTGGCCCTAATCAAAATTAGAGAAGATAATATAATACATTTTAGCATGAAAAATCATCAGATCTAATCCTTCCAAAAATCATCATATAATACTTTAATATATTTTGCGCACTGTATACTTCTTTTAGATCTACTCATTTGACATTGACTAATTTGTGCATAGATGAAATTAACCATTAACATAAGTAAATACAACATTAAATAACAATCAACAACCAATAACAGATAATCAAGACAACAAATCACATAAGGATCCAGGTTCACCAAAAATGCATTCTTTATTAGGAGACCTTCCAATTCAGTACATTCAATCCTTTTGCGCACACAATAGTAGAGTCTGCACACAAACAAAAAATTAGGTCTCCACGCACACATCCAGCAGGAGCCTTTCTACCCGGAAAAACCTAGACTTAGATCAAAACATTAAACAACAACCATACATCATTGATTGATTTATATCTTTACTCGACTCAATCCTTACATATTTATACTATCATAGACACACACATACCATGGTTTGAGACTCATGGTTTTTCCCTTTAAACCTATTACTATGATGAAGGGAATTTGACCTACCCCAAAGCCCCTTTTACTATTTGTGTGCAGCGTGTACAACAAAACTTAGACAAAATTAACCCAAAAAGGCACCCCAAGGGACCCCTCTCTAAGACCGTGGAATCAAACTGTGGTTTGAGCCCCATGTTTTACCCTTTTACTTGTTACAAAATGAAGGAGCTTTGACCCACCCCAAAGCCCGATTGATCTATGCGCTGCACTTTAAAATTAACAAACTTGACTCAAGACTCGACCTAGGGGACCCTAGCCCAATAATTGCTATCTACTAAAGCCAAAAATTGGTATGAAAGTAGTATTGTATTAATAGCCTTATAACAACATGGTTTGATGGATTTCACTATTTTATGTTCAATACTAAATATGATTTTGTGAAAGGAATGAAAAGAAGTAGAAATATTGTTAAGATGCACAATTTATTAGAATGTAAATGTCAATGTTGATTTAGTTGGTGGCTACATTTCTTTATGAGTAAATGCATACAATTTTCTCCAAGATGAAATATACACAATGAAAACGTGCATACAAACATCAATTCTAAACCTATATGTCATTAGCGCCCCTCTAGTGAAGTGGGCAAATGATGCTTTAATAGATGCTCTTGTGAAGAAGATGAAGGTTGCTCTAGTGAAAAGGATCACCTTCAAAACCTAGCTATATTATTCATATCACAAAGAAAAGAATAGTATGACAACTCATTGATGCATGTGAAGAGATAAGCATGAAGAAATATGTGGAAGTACAACATTTGTGGAAGTTTTAAGTGTATTTTCCGAAGAACAAATTTTAAAAATAAAAGAATATAGAGGCATTAAATTGAATGAATCTCACAAGTCACTAAAATGTGATATGAATATAAGATGGATCCATAAACCCATCCATACCAAGTCATAGTAGGAAATAAAATGGTTCACAGTATTGAATGAAGTAACTCATTATTATCCTTATTGGTAAAAAAAATTTGTTATTGATAAGAGAGTAGTGGTAAATAAAAAAGTGGATGCCTAATGGTTAAGGAATTTTTTTATTGTTTGGGAATTTTATTTCAAACTCAAACATAGAAAGAAAGTGATGTAGAGTAATTAAGTCTTTTCAAGGTCAAATTTCTATGTTTTTTAAAAATGGATGTGAAGATGAGTCTTAGTATTTTTGAAAGTAAGTGTGTTTTTTTTTTTTTTGACGTGTCTTGCTCATGTATTAGAGTTTTAGTTTAAATTCATAATGAGTCACGATCATAGTCATGGGAAGATATGGTGATCCTATTAATATACAAGTTAAAATAAATGTTAAAATAAAAAAATGAAGAGTGATACACAACTTTAAATCATGTTATAAATTTAAGACAAGGAGTTAAATGTTATAAATTGAAATTTTAATTATTAATTTAAAGTGTTGAAGTCGAGATTATTTCCATTGAGTAGTAAGTGACAAGAGAGTCAAAAAATTCCATGTGTGAGTCCAAAGAGCCAAGGAATCCCCCCCCTTAACAAAATAACACTTATTTAATGTGTTTTAGATGGATTGCTAACTTAGGAAGTTTTGGAGCCTTCTAAGACACAAAAATTTCCAATATATCATAAATCACTACAACAGATCCCTGTGATTAGCTTCCTCTTTTTCTTCCATTGGCTGTTTCAGTGTATTTTTCTCCACCATTTTGAAAAAATCGATGCTATTTATCGGGATGGCGCTAATTTTGGCATTTTTTACATCGATCATAGGCAATCGGTTCTATTTATCACCAATATTAGTGTTATATGTAAAACCTAGTCTAGCCTCATCTTTAGCTCAAAATGTAGCTCTCTATATAGCTTCGTGTGTAACATCTTTTTTAGCTCCTGGTTATGAAATTGTTTTTAACATCCATTTTATCTTCCATTTTAGCTTCCTTTGTAGATGCCTTTGTAGCATCATATTTGTTTCCTCATTGTGGCATTGAATATGATGTTTTCTATTACACATGTTGAGGATGAATTTTATAATTAATTTGGGGGGAGTAGTGTACGGTAAGAAAAATACGATAATTACCATCTAGCAGACACATAATACAAGTATCCTAAATCAGTAATTACCCATTGCCACCCTTACTCCTGTTCCATTAGTGAAAATCAATGTGAATAGTTGGAAATCATTCCTAATAGTTGTCATTTATCATTGAAAGTTTGAATTCATTGAAAGGGTAACTTTAATTATGCCCTACCCACTTCCCAATTTCATTCAACTGATATTCTCTACCCAAGTGATTGTATTGACCAAGTTTCACCCCGAAATAGTTTTTGAGAAGTTATGATAAAAATCAATCTCTAAAACAACTATGGGGTGAGCAATAATCTGTCCTAAAACAAATTCCATTGATGCATTGCTACACCATCCAGAAGCACTAGAAATATTTAAGAATGCCGAGTGGTTAGTCTAATTTAAGAATATGTAGGGTTTAAATGAAAAAATTTCTATGGAATTCACATAGGCTCTGCATGTGAAACATTCAGAGGTTAGAGGATTTATAATTGATGTTATAGAGGACATTATTTCCAGGGTGACCGGTTTACCTTGGACAAGCGCTTGCTGGTTTTCTAGGAAAATAGCAGTTCCAATAGCTAGGGAAACATTTTTACAGTCAGGAGAGGAATGAAGGAGAAATGGGAGAGGTATTGATAGAAAATCCCTTCCTCAACCTTAGGATGATGTGCCTTTTTTTATTCAGAAGTTCATTACTTGTGAGGGAAATTTCGGGATACTCTTCAATTATCATTTTAACTTATTAACACATATTCCTAATGCAAAGTTGATAATTTTTCCATATTATTTGATAAAATATTTACAACATGTGGTAGAGGAATTACTTATAGAAAAAAATCCAAAGAGATGCTTAATCAACCATGCACTCATTAAGTTAAGCATAATTCATTCACTACAACAACAAGGAAGTACATGGATTGGTTTATTGGAAAAGTCACATGCACCAACCATTGAAACAAAGGAGAGTGAAAGTGAAGAACATGAGGTAAGTGTTAAAACAATACCAAAATATAGAGCAATTACACCTCCGAGAAAAGGTAGAGAATCCACACTTCTTAGAAAAATAAGAGTTGTTATATCTCCTAGACTATGTCACGGAAACAATAAGAGACAAAGTTCCATAAAAACGTATGCTACTACATCTGTTGTAGGAAAAAGAGCATGCACTAAATAATCTGTGGATATATCCAGTGGAAAATCTAAGGTTAGTTACGATGAATTCCCTATTGAGGAAGAAGTGCCTAAGGAAGATACTATTGAAAAAGGGGAACCTTCCATAGCATCAACTGAAGAAGGGATTCCTAAAACAGAAATTCCTGGGGAAAAAGAAGAAATTGAAGAAGTCAGAATGTGAATAAAAGGAGGTAAGTGTTGAAAAAACACTAGAATATAGAGCAGTTACACCTCCTAGACAAAGTAGAGTAGCTACACTTCGTAGAAAAATAAGAGAAATTACACCTCCTAGACCCCGTCGCAAAAACATTAGGAGATGAAGTTCTACAGGAACATTTTTTGGTACATACGCTAAATGAAAAAGAGCATGCACTAAAGAACCTGTGCCAATACATCCAGTGGACAATCTGGGGATAGTTATCATGGATACCATATCGAGGAAGAAGGGCTTGAGGTAGAGACTGCTGAAATAGGGTCACCTGGAACAACTTATGCTGAAGCAGGGGTTCTTAAAATAGAAATTCCTGGGGAATCTAAGGAAGTATATGAAAAATATACTCCTATACAAAATACGTTGAAAAAGAGGAAATTGAAGAAGCCAAATAGGAGGTATGTGCTGAAACAACACTAGAAGATAGAACAATTACACATCCTAGAAAAAGTAGAGAAGCTACAATTCCTAGAAAAAGAAGAGTAGTTACATCTCCTAGATACCTTCATAGAAATCATAAGATGTGGAGTTCCTAAAGAATGTCTGATGGTACATCCACTGAAGGAAAAGAGAATTCACTAAATAACTCGTGGATATATCCAATGGAAAATGTGAGGGTAGTTATTATGGATGCCCTATTGAGGAAGAAGGGACGAGGTAGAGGCTGCTGAAACAGGGTCACCTGGAACAACGTCAAATAAAGCAAGGGTTCTTAAAATAGGAATTCCCAAGGAATCTAAGAAATAATTTTAAAATATACTCACGTACAAACAGTGGTGAAAAAGAGGAAATTAAAGAAGTGATTGGGTGGAAATAGTCCCAAGAATAGAGTGAAGGTAATTATTATTACACCATCAACTACCCTAATATCTAAGGAATATAATGATACACCATAACCAAAGGAGTCTGAGGGACAACATAATGGAGAGAAATAAGAAGAATTTGTAAAAGAACATACCCTGGCACTTGAATTTCAGGTCATTCCACCTGAATTAAAGGAATATGAGGAACAACAGAAAGAGGAGGAGCTCAAAAAGGAAAAAGATGTATCTTTACCAGGTAAGTCTGAAACTAACCTCCTTATTTAAAAAATTAATAAATATAGGGAGGAAAATGAGAATTTAAGGAAACAAATTACCATTGTTGAAGGGAAACTTCAGTCTAGTAAACAAAATGGATTAGAAACCCTGGAATAAGTGGAAAAAGTATTGTTAGTTAGACTTTTTGATGGATGTAAAGAAGTTCTGGAGGAAGCAGGTTATGAAAGGCCAACCACTATTTTGGTTGGAATTCAAGTTGGAGAGCAAGATGAAGAGTTCCAAAGAATTGTTCCAGAATAGTGTGTTGGAGATGTTATTGTTACATAAGAACCAACAGTTGAAGTAGAGCGGGATGGAGATGTTGGGATGCGAAATCATGTAGATATGGACATGAAAACACTTAAGTTGGGCGGATATATTGGAATGTGGAATTATTATCCTTTTGCATTCATTTTCCTACCTTTTATTTAACTGACAATTGGGTTGTTACAGGGTTTGTGGTATGTTCAGATGATGTTGCAGGATTACACTTTCCAGTTTTCCTCACCAAGGACATGACAAGGAATCGTTAAGAATTTCTATTACACATGAAGATATATTTTGTACACGATGACCTCCTTCAATTATTTATGAACATCAATTTGGAAAGCATCTGGTCAAAATATAGTTCGACTGTCAAAGGAGAAGTTTATGGACACTACAACTGAAACAATTGGGATTTTATATTGATAGTTATTATAATTTGGAAAAGTTGTTACAAATTTGTCCTAACATTGGAAATTGCTATAAAATTGTTATTGTGTATTCTAAAATTAGATCACGAGAATTTAGAGATTCTCATGATGATCTTATCATTGAAATATGAAATTATAAAGAGGTGTACTCTCTAACCGCATGAGGTAGACATATAAAAATAGATAGACAATGATAGGGGGGGAGAGCACCAACATTTTTAATCTTTTATGCTTTGTTAATGTAATCTCAATCATTGGTGGCGCCATACATTTTAGTTGACTAACTTGTGTGTTATGTATTATTATTGTTATTATTAGTCTTATTCATGCTTTCGTAATTGAAGACTTTTAACCATTGTATTGTCTAAAAAAATAGCTCCTAGATCCGTCCATTTGATAGTGTGAAAGTTATTTAATTCATGTTACAGTGTGATGATGTGTTCATTTCATTTGAATGTGTGTTTCAACATTTTTTGAGAGAATGGTTTCCAGGAGTTCTCTTGTATTCTGAATAAGAGTGACAGTTTGACAGAGTGGTTTTATTCTACAATGTGTGTTTATTTCTTGAGAGTGTGAACAATATTTTAGGGTGTAATAACCAAAATGTTGAGTAGCTGAGAGTGTGATTACAATGATTCTGTTTCAGATTCATTAGCAGTAATCATCATTTTCTCATGCATATATGTTTTGTACTATCCTTGCAATAACAAAACCTACCCAGATTGAGAATTAATGTGAAGAGTTGGAACTATTTTTCTCAATTAAAAGGAAAATTGTTCTACCCAAGAGCTAGATGAAGAAAAACCTATACACAAGTTTCACATAATGCAAGTTGAAGCAAAGATTGAAATGTTGTGAAATGTTGTATGGAATATAAAAAACAAGTATTTAATTCCTTCAAAGTAAACATATAATAATTGGAAAATGTGAAGCCATAGGGTGGCAGCTTGTTGGTGATTGAGTGTTCTATTAAAGCACTCGTTTGTAAAGGTCACCGATTCAAACCCCGTGGGTGCCCGTCAGGGGTAAGCCTATGAACCTTTCTATGTATTGTCAACGGGGGATGATGCTAGCCAGGAGGGTTTTCATTGGTAGCATCGCAATGTGATCTTGTGTGGCAGATATGATTGTATGGTTCTAGTTACTGGTTTCCCTCCTCATAAATAAAAAAATTAAAAAATAAAATAAATTTGGAAAGTGTGTAAAATAATTAAATAAATAGTCTACAATTTGAATCAGTTAGATTGGCCAAAAAATGAAGTCTGGGCATGCATTTTAGTGAAGCAAGGAAATTTTGTCTTATTTCAAAAAAGTGCATGCCCAACCTTCATTTCAAGGCCAAATTAAATGATTAAAATTTAAGAGTACTTTTTTACTCATAATTATCATTAAGTTTTCACACCTAAATTTCTGTTGTGCAAGAATATGCCAAATTGCATTGGTTTCGTAGGGTTAAAGTGAAGGTTTGTCTGCCTCAAATAGATGCACACTAGAACTTGTACTTAATTGAATGTACGATAACTATCATTGCAAGCTAAATATAAAATATTTTATACAACATAGCAGAGCCATTTTCATAAAGGAAATGTTATGCGTTGAAATCTAAGTTTTCCAGAATAAAAATTGATCATATCTAGCAATGATCACAATTGAAACACATATGCACTCCCAGGCCAAACCAATTACACTCTTGGTAATGAAATTTGAAATGGGGCATAATTGGACAATTACTAACCTTAGGATATAACATTCATGTCCAAAAAATATCCTACATAACTATGTTTCCCACTTATATGCAAATTTCACATAAGGAAAGTCAAAGAAAAACTTAGAATGTTGTAACAACTCAAAAGTGTTTAAAATCAATAAATAAACAATATACAATTTGAATCAATCATATTTCCAAATAAATGAAATATGGGCATGCATTTTAGTGAATCAAGGAAATTTTGGCTTAATTCATAAAAATGCACACCCAACCTTCATTTCAAGGCCAAATTGAATGATTCAAGTTGAAGAGTACTTTTTTATTAATAAGCAACATTAATACAATTACATATTTTTATTTTTTCACATATATATTTTTATTGTTCAAGAATACTCCAAATGTGATGGATTTCAAAGGGTAAAAGGCAGGACTTCTGTGCCTCAAAAAAATGCACACCGGGAATGTTTGGGAAGAAGGTGATAGACTAATAAAAAATCAAACTTGTATTTTAATAGTTGAAATTTGTAGTGTCTTCGTTGAAACACTATAGGTAAGTGTGGATGTTTAGGAGTAATTAGGTTTAAATTTTTCCGAGGGATAGATAAAGAGATAACACCTAGGGTTTGCAGGGTCTATTTGATGTTTTTTCTATATTGTACATGTGATTTACCCTCTAATGAATTTTACCCAACAGCTACACCAATTTTGAATTTTTTTCTAAGTCATTTCAATTTTGATATTTTGGGTGCTTAACTTAGGATAAGTGGGTTAGGAAGAACCCACTTGATTAAATTGGATAAGGAAGGCCCCAAAATAGGAGAATAAGGAAAATCAAAGTCATAGTGGATGCTATGAGCCACTCGAGAGGGGAATGCATACCCCTTGGTTCAATTCACACTTTTGGAGGGAGAACTTCAAGAGGAGGTTGATGCATGGGCCCACAGAGATGAAGGGTAGATCAAGGATAAATAGGATGAGGATGCATCATTTTGGGGCTTTTGAACCTTTGCTAATCGAACGTACATAAAATGCTTGGGCTGTTGAGCCAAGTTTGCAAGTGTTGCTCAGCACACAAGATTATCAGGCGAGAATCTCACCCTACCTTTGGTGGATTCTTAATGCCAACCCAAGGAGGAATATATGTGCTCTTTGTGATTGGTTCTGGGACTTGCGTTAGGAATTTCATGTTAATTATTCAAGAGTATTGGTATAGGATAGAAACATACACTTCTTGGGAGAGTTGGTTGTGGAGAAAAAAAATTGTTGGGATTTATAGGAGAGCATTGGACCATATTTTGCTGAAGATTTGGGGTTCTATCTAGGCACATTTTTGTGTAGATTTTTTCATAGCATTGAAAAAATTTCAGGGATTGCATGGGCCTGTGTAGAGGAAATTTCTGGGCCACATGTGGGAGCTGGGAGGAGACACATTTTGGGGCTGAATTGATCAGGGATTTGTACAAGAAAAGGAATTTCAAGCAGCTTTAGATAAGTTCAAATATTTCCCTAAATTAAGTGAATTCAAATCGGAAACTCTTGAAGTTAATAAACTGTTGTCTCAGCAATTGAATGAATTTTGTGTAAAATTATCACAAGCAGAACCATTTTGTGATATCACATCATCCTTGATCCAGAATATTATTACTCTCAGGCAAGAAGTTGATGATGCTGATGAAAATATTTCTGAATTTCTTACTTGGCAAGATACAGAAAAAGGAAGAGAAGCTAATCTTCCTAGGATAGAAGAAAGACATAAAGAAATCTTGTTTACAGAATGGGAACATCAGATAATGAAATCCGAGAGAGCAATATCAAGAGCTAGGAGCATGATGAGTAGTATAACGCAATTTATCAATGACAGCTTGTATTCAATTAATCTCATTTCAGATTGTGTTCCTGGCAGTTTGCCTAAAGTGAAAGAAACATAAAACAGATGGAAAGAAGAAATGATGAATAAAAGTCAACAGATCAACAAACTTCAAGCAATATCTTGGGACAATATGTGGACTTATTTAATTAAGCCAAACAATCAACAAATGGCTATTAAATTCCTTTCAAATGCTGTTGATTGTTTAATTCCAGAATTTTCTGATGCCATATATGCTGGACAGTTACATTCCGAGATGAGTCATCCACCGAGGCTCCAAGATATGTTGAAAATTTGCAACTTGGCTACATCAAGCGAGAAAGAAAAGCAATGAATCAGTTTCATTTTTAAGATAGTATTTCTGTTTTTAATTTGATAGATTGTAGCAGTAGTAGTAGGATTCTGTTTTTATGTAATTTCTTATTTAAATCCATCTCATGCATTTAGAGAAGGGATCCGGAGTTGTAATATTTTTGACAGGGAGCTTACATTTCTGTACTCCATTGCCTCTTATATTTTATAAAGGATCACATTTGGTGTGTTGGCGAGAAGTCAGGTCTCGCGGACAAGACCCAGGTTCAAGAGTTGTGGCCAACAAAGGGGTCCGGTGTAGTCTAGGAACACGCCGACATTTTCACCCTGCTCTGGAGAGCAGTGCGTCTCACCCGAGGCATGCCGAAACCACATGCAGAAGGGGATGAGATCAATGGCAAGAAACAAACCCGCAACTAATGAAGGACAGTGCATCCATTACATATACAGAGTTATGTACGCAAGATCACTTAATAAGCATTCAGACGTTCGCAAATAAAATTTTAAACCAGCATAAACACATTACAAGCACATGACCATCTTATTGAGACAACAACCTTCCATTGTATTAATCTCTTGGCCAAACACATGATTACATGGCATTCTCACTGATAGCTTACAAATCTGATACAGATGGATTTCGGAACAGAAAGGTAGAATAGAGAAGATAGGGAACCATAGGAAGAACATGCATGATTCCTCCGCAGCTGCTCTGTGCGTCTTTCCCTGTCTCGAGCCTCGCAACCTCTTCAGTATCCCCCTTGTTTCAGTCGGGAGACTGTTATTTATTCACCCGCTCTTGCAGCTATCAGTTCCTCTATGTCTTTACTTCAGCTTCTCCTGGCTTCTCTCCTGTTATCTATGTGTTCCACTTTCTGTCTTCTGCTGTGTGTTTCCTTCATCTGCACTTGTCCCTGTTCTATCTCCAGCTATCGCTTGCTTCCGCGCCACCTTGATAGCTCTGCGACTCCTGGTAGTTGCGGCGCGGTCGCGGTTGCCATGTGTATTCATACCGCAACTCAAAAAGGTCAAAATTCAAAGTGTCTTAGCCAAGACTTCAAAAACTAAACAAAAACAAGGGCCCCAACAGGCCCCGATCACAAATCCTTGACTCGTCCGCGAGTCAATCACAAATAACAGTCTCCATTTCCATTGCCCCGCTGGCTCCCGTGCTCTGTTCTGCTGTGCCTTCACCCTGCGCCCTTTCCTACTGTGCTCCACCAAGCGGTTGTTCAAACAAGGGCCCCAACTCCGGGACCCTGCAAAGCGCTGTATCTCTAAGCCTGGTGAAGTCTGCCACTGCTTGCTGCCATTCCTGCATAAGCAAGTCGGCTTCTTTAGAAATCCGGGTGGCGGCGGCCTCATCTATAGTCGTCGGGGCAGCCCTGAATAGCGTGGAAAGCTGGGCTTCGGCCTTGGCATCCAGCTGTTGTATGGATTCGGCACGGGCTCGGATGGGCGAACGAATTTCCTGAATGACTTGTTTGGCCTCAGTCTGTTGCATTTGAATTTCAAGCTCGTCTGCCTGGGCATAGAGCTGATATAACCATGATGGGTCCGCGGTCTCCTGTGTTTCACGGGAAATTTTTTGCAGCTGGGCAGAGATAGGCTGCGTCTTGACAGTGAGAGCGAGTGAGCACTCCTGCAGACTTCGTAGAAGGGCATGAGCCTCACCCGCAATGGAATGGAGAGTCGCCTGCATACTAACTGCCTGAGTCTGCTTGGTAGTCACCTGTTCTGAGTGAACATTCTGTGGATCCGGAAGGGTAGGCCGTGCGGCTAACGCCGCTTGGAGTTCCTGGTTCTCTCTGCATAGATCAGTGAAAATAGTCCTGAGGTGGTGAGCCTGGATTGCTACACTGTCCTCCGCTATATTGGCTGGAAGTGGGGCATAATGAGCCCTTGCAGCGGGCCATAAGTCGGAGAATGCCTGAGCAGCAACGGTGACCTGGTCTTGTAGGTAGGTCTTCTCCCTAGTCAGCTGATTGCGCTGTTCAGTAAGCGTTGTGATCTGGTTATGCTGCTTGGTACACTGTTGCTCCAGCTCTATGTGAATCTGCTCGGCCTTTAGGGCCGCCCGCTGAATGAGTAGGTACAGCTGTGCTGTACTCCATGGTTCTGCATTGGTCGTGCTAGGTGCACCCTGCTCCGGCACCCACTCCTGCGAAGGTTGGCCACTGGCCACTGATCGGTTTGAGGTCTCAGGAGGATGGACCGGCGTCTACTGCTACATCGAGGTGGCCATATCGGATTCCAGCCGGTCTTGCTACATGGTCTGGTCTGGGGGAGGGTCAGCCGAATCAACCCCAACATTTGCCAGCCGGGTAGATATAGTAGAGGCAGGATCCTGGGGTGTGCCCATGGGGTCAACCGGCGGTACCATGGCTGCAGTACTGGAGGTGACTTCCACCCCGTGGTCACCTCCGAAAAGTTCCCGGATGAGAGGATCTGATACAGTGGCTGATGAGTTGGATGGATTGGAGGAAGTGGCAGGTGGGCGGCCAGTGGAGGGAGCAGTGGATGGGGTGAAAGCGGTATGGGGGAGACGAAGGTTGAGGAACTCTGACGGATCGACCAGGGGTTCCTCCGAGATCAACGTTCCTGGGAGTGGAGCGGATGGTGGATCATCGTCGGTAAGATCCACCACTGGATCGGTGACAGCAATGCGGGCCCTCTTGGATGGAGGGGGGTCTGATGAATCGGGTTCTAGGCCCGTTTCGCCCATCGGTGTGGTGATAGGGGTGGCAGAGGTGAATAGGTTAGTGGGGATGGGAGAAATGAGAGGGGCGGTATTGGAGGGAGCACGAGACCGACCGATCTGAAATTCAGCAAAGGAGGGAAATAAAGGGGCACCACTTGAAGCAACTTGGGTTACCACGTTAAGTTGTCGTACCTGGGCATTGAGGTGTTGTACGATGGGGACCAGTGATTCGGGCAGGTCCTGTGCGGTCTCAGCTGCATCCCGTGGAGGTTCCGCCGCAACCTGTGAGGACCCCGTTGCGCCGGTCGCGGCAGGCCACTGTGCCGGCAGCATCCGCTCAAAGTTATATCGAGTGATCCCATCGCGGATGTGCTTGGTGACCCCCGGCCACGCAGAGACCTCGCGGTGGAAAGTGTCATCATTCAAATGGAATCTGAGGGGTTCCATGTGGAAGGTGGTGTCCGACACACAAGTTGGCCGGAGGTAAGTGTGCCTGTGGCTGACCCCAAACCACACCTGCTCACTATACTCATCCAACAAGTGCCTAGGCACCCGTTGCTAGTTAGTCACCAACTCTGTCATCAACCCATACCATGCCCGAAACGCTTCCGCGTTCACCTGTTTGGTGCTGGGGTCCGAGGACACCTGCCAGGGGGTGTATTTCATCGCAAGAGGCTGGCTCGCGGTCGTCTCCGCTGGCATCCGGATGGGAGGAAGGTGCCATTTCCACATGGCGAAAGCTAAAATAAAGTAACTGTAAATGAAACTGGTGGTACGCTTGTAGTTCTCTTCACAGGCCGCAAAGAGTTCTTTCAGCACAAAAGAGCACCAATTCAACCTGGCGCCCTGGATGCAGTGCTCCGCAATGGAGATTGTATCCAGGGTGCACTCTCCCTTCGTATAGTGCCGCATCGTATTGGTAGCGATAAGGTAGCAAGCGAACCGAATTTCTGGTTTATTGATCAAATCAATTTTGGCACCTTTGCCCCCCTGGCGAGTGCCATACTTGGTTTACAAGTCTGAGTCACCCGACTTTCGGGCGCGCTTGGAGGATGTCTGGCCAGCAGCGGAGACATCCGCGCCATTCTGAGATAGCCCTATAAGCCAATGAATGTCTTCGGCATGAATTGGAATTTCCTCATTGAGCCACATGGACCCATTCTGTATTCGACTGAGGAGGAACCAGGTGCATTGCAGGGCCGGTCCCGTAGTTCCGAAAATCGGAAGAGTCCTCAAATTCATCAAGGATGACTGTTGTAGGCCCCTGAATTCTAGTCGCATCCGACTGTTGGAGCTGCTGCCTGGCGTGTAATGATGCTCCATGTAGGTCTGCCAATGGAGGTGGGGGAATTCAGCTGGGTCGGACAGGTTGGCGTCCATACATGCTGCATTGTCATACTTGCCAACTAGCGACTCTACGCGGTGGATTCAGCTGTCCAAAACTGGTTTAGGGACGGATAAGAGAGCCCTCGGCATCTTGGCACGGCGCTGGTAAACTTGGAGGATTCTTCTGGAGTTTCCTTCTGAGTGCGGTGCGCTTTCAGGCTGCAACTGCTCTGGAGTTGCTGCGATTTCCAAATTGAACTGGTCCGTCATTCTCGAGCGAGTGGTCTCCATGCAAGTTATGGCATTCCCTGGCACGAGCGGAGTTGATGAGACTCCATAACGGCAATTAATTCTTGCTATCCTTTGAGTCTGCGATAATCATGCGATCAATCGCATGCCTGTATGTAATCTGACAATTGCTGACGGCGTCATGGGAAGATGGGCGGACGCGATGGCTGAGGGAACTGCGGGTGATGGCAAATGATTACGGTACGATTACTGTCTACTTATGGTAATTTATGACACAAATCTGAGCGATCCTACGGACTGACAAAAGGACTGACGGAAATGACCTGGACTGACACTGGCACGGGGATGGATCCTACGCGAACGACATGCTGGACTGGCGCTGTGACACGCTGGACTGGTTCACCCCGACCACAATCCGTTGTGGTGAGGTACCTGCAACTGACCAGTTATTTGACAGACTGCCTATGAATGGAAAAGACTCCCTACGCTCATCCCGGTTGCGGGAGAGTTATTCAACTAAGCTACTCTACGGGTTCTCTCGGTTGCGAGAGTTATTGATGAAAAGTGAAAGGGACCTACTCCTGGTAGGGTTTCAGGCGTGCGCCATTCACCCACCCAGGGAGAACTGTACCATCCAACTGTGCCAACCGAATGGCTCCTGAGTCGCGGATCTCGATGACAAAGTAGGTTCCCAACCAGTGCATCTGGAGCTTGCCTGGAAACTTCTGGAACCGGCTATCATATAAGAGAACTTTGCCACCAACTTGGAAGGCTTTGGTTTTGATGTGGCGGTCGTGCCACGCTTTCTGCCGGGCCTTCTGAACCTTCTGGTGGAATTCCGCCAGGAATCGGGCCTCGTCCAACTCCTGCAGCTCTTGGAGGCGTTCCCGGAGTGACTCCTCTTCTGAGAATTGAAGGGACGTTGCGATCAAAAGACTGGGTACAGTGAACTCGGCGGAAATCACAGCTTCCCGGCCATACACCAATTGGAATGGTGTCTGGCTGTTCAAACGTTTCACTGTGGTCCAGTAGGTCCACAACGCCACCGGGAGACGCTCGTCCCAATCGTCGTGCTGAGCATTGCAAATTTTAGTCAAGCCCTTTTCGAGAATCTTGTTGAATGCTTCCACAGTACCATTGGCCTGCGGGTGGTATGGGCTGCTTTTATGATGCTGAATCATAAATGTGTCTAGTAGTGACTTGACTGTGGCATTAATGAAATGCATACCTTGATCGCTGGTCAAGCTCCGTGGGCAGCCAAAGCAGCTGATGATGTGTTCAAAAATGAACCGGGCAGTAGTCTCTGCCGAGCAGTCGTGTACCGCTGCTGCCTCAGCCCACCGGGTGAGCTAATCCGTGGCGGTAATGATGTATCAGGCCTTGGAGTGTCTTGCGACCGGCGCGATGGGACCTACGAAATCAACAACCCACTTTTCAAACAGCCGCAACACATGCACTGGGTGTAGCGAGAGCTCGTCCCGGTGCGAAGGCCTTCCCGTCCGCTGGCAAACATTGCAACGCTTCACATAGGCCTTACAGTCAACATGTACCGTCGGCCACCATAGGCCAGCTTGGAGCACCTTCCTTGCGGTGGGTTTCACACCCACATGCCCTCCCGCAACACCACTGTGACATTCCCACATCACTGCTTCCCGTTCGTGGTCAAGAACACACCTGCGCAACACCTCATCAAGGCCCAGTTTGTATAGCTGCCCCACGATCAATTGGTAGTCGGCCGCCCGGACAACCAGGTGGCGTTTCTGGAGCGGGGTGTAATCCTGAGGGCATTGTCCCGTGGTCAGATAAGTGGCAATGTCAGCCAAGTAGTCTGGTACTGCTTCGACCCGGAAAAGGTCGGCATCCGGCAGCTGATCGTCCAACAATCCTTCATTCTCTCCCGTCTCCAACCTGGATAAATGATCGGGACCAACATTCAACCTGCCAGGCTTGACAATCACCTCAAACGTGAATTCCTGGAAAATTAGAAGCCAGCGACAGATCCGTCCTTCCAACACAGGCTTATTCACCAGATACTTCAATGCAGAATGGTCCGTGAAGAATGTGAATTTGCCGCCCAGAAGATAGTGGCGAAACTTCTGGAGGGAGTACACCATCACAAACGCCTCCCGCTCAGTCGTGGTGTAATTCTTCTCTGCATTCGATAACCGATGGCTGGCGAAGTATACGGGGTGGTCAACTGTCGTCTCCCCGGGTTGCGCCAATACAGCTCCAAGTGCAATACCGGACACATCAATATGCACATGGAACTGCTTTTCCCAGTCAGGATGCACAAGTATGGGTGTCGTGGCCAACTTCTCCTTCAATGTGTCAAGTGCCTTCCTGCACTCCGCCGTCCACTGAAACACTTCTGCCTTTCGCAACAGTTTCTCCAAAGGGGCCGTAATTTTTCCGTAGTTGCGAATAAACCGCCTGTAATACCCTGTGTGCCCGAGCAGTGCCCGCAACTGCTTCACGGTCTCGGGGGAATCCATATGGACGATGACCGCGACCTTGGCGGGATCAACGCAGACCCCTTGCTTTCACACCACGTGGCCCAAGAGTGTGCCGAATGGAACTGCAAAAATACATTTCTTCAAGTTCAAGGAAATCTGCAGTTGACGACACCGGTCAAACATAACACGCAACAGGGAGGCGTGATTCTTCAACAGGCTGTCGACGGTCCAGTCGTCCATGTAGACCTCCAGGGACTTGTGAATGTACTCCCAGAAAGAAACAATGACAATCCAGGAAAACACAGCCAGTGCGTTCTTCAGACCAAACGGCATCACGTGGTATGCGAATGATCCCCACTCAGTGGTGAATGTCGTCTTTGCTTTGTCTTCCTCCGTGATGCGCACCTGATGGTAACCCAAAAACCCATCAGTGAATGAATAAGCTTCGTTTCCTGCAACGTGATATAGGACTTCATCGCTGAAAGGAGTGGGAAACGGGTCGTGGATGCAGGCATTTTTCAGGCTCCAGTAATCTACACAGACACGGATCTCCGCTTTGTCCTTCTTGTTCTGGATGACGATGGGACTCACCCACTCTGCTTCTTCTACTGGAAAGATGAGACCTGCAGCCAGCATCTTGTTAATCTCCATCTTGACCTTCTCTTTGATACGTGGGTTCAACTGGTAGGGTCGGTGCTTCACCGGCCTGGCCCCCGGTTTCAACGCGATGCGCATTTCGCCCAAATCCCCCTTGATCCCCTTCAGGTCCGCAACCGAAGACGGGAACAAATCTTCGTATTCCCGGAGGAGGCTGAAAATTTCTGTTGTTGTCTCCTCATCCCAGTAATCTCCCACTGTTGCGAGCTTGGGTCTCTCGTCTGTTCCAATGTTCAGCTTCTTTGTCTTTAGGGGCTGTAAATGGACTCCTTCAGTTTTCGGCTCCTCACTGATGCTCCGCTCGCCTTCCCTTTCGTCAAAATAGAGATGCTTGAGGTCCTCCAGACTATCGTCCTCTGGATCGCTGTCAATCCGGTGGCAAACCAACTCACGCCTGACCTCAGGTCGTGACACCTCCGGGCCCCCATCAGGCTGGGGATGGCGGAAAAACAAGACCTCCTTGACTGCCTGTAGGGCCTGAGACTCCTGCGCCATCTCCCCTTCGAACAAGAAGCACCGCACGAACTTGTCTGCGACGGCCTGCCAAGAGCAAGTGCCTCGTTTCCGCTCTTCCTCCAGGTACCAGGCCTGGGGAATTGTACCCAGGGAGTGGATAAACCTATGGACCCATAGCTCCTCAGGGTACCGGGTGCTACGCCATTGTTCCTCGCAGGCCCGCAAATGGTGTCGCGGGTCGGAAGTTCCATGATACTTAAGCGTACTGCAGGGTCCTTCGTCCTCTTTGAAGCGTGCTCGCAGAGCATCCGCCATGCACTCCCATCGCAACAGAGTGTTGCGGTGGTTTTTCCACCACCGTGCCGACGTTGACTGCAAGGCCACATCCAAAAGTGGCATCCGGCTTTCAGCTGGGACCATGTCTTCCACCTTGGTAATAAAAGTATTGACTGCCCGCATGTTTGACAAGGTGGGATATCCATGGATTTCAGTCCCTACCCATCGGACTTGGGCAATGGAGGCACATCTCCGCATGGTGGTCTCATACCGCCCTTGCTGCCAGTCTTCCCAAGCGAGTTTGGATCCGAGCTCCGAGCTCTGCACACTCCGCCAATTGACAGAGCCAGTCGCGGTCAGGTTAATATAATCATCCCGCTGTCCTGCGGTCATCTGATAAACGTGGTCCATCATCTGAGCATCCTCCCGATTATCCACTGTTTCCGTATATCGCGGGCCCTGATACGGGTCGAGGGGCTGGGTGACCCGTACCTCCCCATCCTCAAAGATCATCAGCTCCTTCTTAAGGTCGATGATAGCTTAATTCTCAAAAGCCCAATCAATGCTGAGTAAGGCAGGATAGGGATCCTTGTCGCCCATGATATCAATAACCTCAAAATCGGTGTATGTCTTCACCCCCGCAACGTCGACCTCGACACCCTCGAGCCGGCCGATTGGCAAAATGCAATACTGGTTCACCATCCTGAGTTGGATTGGTGAGTAGGCTAGCCGTGGCCTTCCAAGAGCCTCCCATGTCTTTCGTGGCAGTATGTTGACGTCGGACCCCAAGTATAACATGGTGTCGCTGATTTGGAATCCTGCGACCTGCGTGTTAAGCCGGAATTCTTTGCCTGTTCGTTGCTTGTTCCGCTTGACACGCTGCATGTATTGAGGGCCAGCGTCCGCCGGATTTCTAAGTTCTGTGTGCCCCTGCAGTGCTCCATCCAAAGCATGCTTGAGCTGCTGCCGCAGCGCAGCGTTGTCATCAATCCTAAGGAATAGCCGGAGCCAATCCTCGACCATAGTACCTACGACGTTCTATGCCACAGATTCCGGCAGCATGGGCTCCTCCAAACCTCCCTCGTTCCGCAACTGGGCGAACGCCTCAACTGCCTCTTGGAAATACTTCTTCTGGACTTCGGGCCTGATCAACTTCTTCGAGGATGCCGGCCGAACCACTCGTGTTTGCTCCTTCCCGTGGGCATCCTCTCCAGTCTTCTTTCTGCCCCTCTTCACTATCGCGACGTTTTTCATGTCGGGGGTTGTGGCCCCTCGCGACTCTGAGTTTATCAGATTCGCTCCCCTCTACCTCGTCCGTTCTTCCCACTTCTTGATGAGCTCTGGACAGTCTTCTGTAGCGTGGACGTTGAACCGGCACTGGGAACACTAGGGTCATCGCGGAAGGGGACATTCTTGAGCCACGTGACCCTCCTGGTCACAGTTGTAACATTTTACCGGACCGCGTCCACCTATGCGGCCTCTCCGCATGCCTCCGCCTCTTCCCCTCGGAGCCTCGTTCACCCTGTAGGAGGGACGATCCAGTCGATCTGCAAGTGCGTCGAGCACCTTGCACTGCTCAGTGTTGTGAGTCGTGGACACACAAAATTCGTAGTATACATTATTCAGGACCGTGGAGTACTTCTGTAATATCGGGCACATCCGAGGAGGATTCCCCAGCGTCCGGCAAATCTCGGAGTACTCTATGGTGGAGGAACTCGGTTGCGGTGGGAACCCCGCATAAGTCTGTTGCGGCTGGTAGACCCCCTGCGGGTTCATCGCCGCGCCACCCCCTGGTGGTGGACCCCCCTGGATTGCTGCGACCGAGGGTCCTGCTCCTGCGCCGCGCAACCGAGGACACTCGGTTGCTACATGGCCCTCGACCAGGCAATGAGTACACCAAACATTCGGTCGCGCTGGTCTCACTGGCTGAAGCTCCTTGAGATTTTCAGTCAAGCTGGCAATCTGGTGTTGCAACCCTATCAAAGAAGGATCTTGCGGGGCTGGCCCCCCCCCCGATATTCTTGGGGGTAGCCCGCCATGGCTTCAATATTCATGGCCTGCTCCAAAGCATCCTGCAGGTTATCAATCTTCTGCTGAGTGAGGGGGGTTCGTGTCAAGGGGAGCAGAGCCTTGATGAACCAGTCCCTCTGGTGGTTTGGATCGATCGGGTAGCTAAGTTTCCCGATCGCATCCTTGAATCGCCACATCAACTCCCACGTGGTCTCACCTTCCTTCTGCTTAATTTCCCACAGCTCTGACAGGCCCTGCTGGTCTGTCTGGGGAAGCTTGAATTCGCGGACAAAATCCCGCTTCACGTCCACAATTACGGGGTTAGGATGAGCCTCGGACCACTTGATAAACCATCGCAGAGCCCTCTCTCTGAGCGTGGTTTGGAATTCTATTAACTTCCCTGCATCTGGCGTCTGGCGAGCCCTCCAGATGGCTTCGCACAGATACCAGTGTTGTTCTACGTCGTCATTGCCCCGGCCAGAGAACTCTGGATACCGGGTGAAAGATCCAGCCATGTGTACTTGCGGAGAATTAACCAGGATAAAGCCTCCCGGTCCTGGTTGCGTAACGGTCCCACTAGGAAAAATACTACTACTAGTAATGCTGCTGTTACCGGGCGTTACCGACGCTGCTGAACTACTGTATGACTGACTCAATGGTTGTAACTGAATAAAAATATTACTTAAAGGTTGATACAGTACCAGGGGAAGGTCGGGATCCTGGCCATGCAGAAGGTGAGAAGTAGGGCTGCCTGGAGGGGTGGGTGCCGTCTAATCTTGAAACATCCGCTGCATCACACCGTGCCATTCATCATCGGAGCTCTCTTCGGGCTGCATCTTTCCGTTATCTTCGCTAGTCACAATCTCTCTTTCTCGCGTCGCTGGGCTCCCATGCACCCACTGCACTTCCACTGCTGTCCCGTTTTCTTCCCGGGTATCCAAACCCATAGTTCCTGTCCTCTGAGGCGCCTCCTTCTGATTTTTCCTCTCGATCTCTCTTCTCTTTAAATCTCTCATTACCCTTCTTCGCCACCTATCAGCGATCTGTGCCCGCCGATGCGCACGTCGCTCCCGCAACTTGCATGCGGCCTCAACATCCATTCCCCACTCCCCACTTTCACATTCTACACAGCATCGGTTCCCTCAACCCTTCCCCCAGCACGGGAGGTTTACGCTTCCATACTCATTTTTTGGAATTCAATCAACCCTTCGTCCACCATCAGGGCTTTGATCCACAGCAGAATCTCCTTCAGCAGCTTCCCTCTTAGCCCTGAGTGGAAAACATCCTTGGCTTTCGAGAAGGATTGGTAGCACTCGGCAGCAAACTCCACAGTGTATCCTTCCAACGTGGTCCTTACCCAGAAATCCACTGCGTGGGTTAGTTCAGTGTCTACCCGATGCAGTGCCACCAGGTCTTCGTGCGCCCACCTGCAGTTTATCTTCCGCAAGCCTTCTTGGGGCAGTGTCGCTCGTAACCTCCGCAACCAATTGTAAAGGTCCGTAGGGAACCTTCCCCAGAAAATTTCGTACGTATCACTGGCTGAGTCAGAGAAAAGAACAAGCTCCTTGATCGTCGCCTCCTTTTTCTTGGTCAGCTCTGCTTGCTGAGCAATGAACTGGTCAAGATGATCATCCCACCATCGCCATATCGCTCCTTCAAAAATCCTCGATACCATGATCTAGATCCCCTTAGAACATGCAGGTCCCGGCAACGGAACCATTTGTTGGCGAGAAGTCAGGTCTCGCGGACAAGACCCAAGTTCAAGAGTTGTGGCCAACAAAGGGGTCCGGTGTAGTCTAGGAACACGCCGGCATTTTCACCCTGCTCTGGAGAGCAGTGCGTCTCACCCGAGGCGTGCCGCAACCACATGCAGAAGGGGATGAGATCAATGGCAAGGAACAAACCCGCAACTAATGAAGAACAGTGCATCCATTACATATACAGAGTTATATACGCAAGATCACTTAATAAGCATTCAGACAATTGCAAATAAAATTTTAAACCAGCATAAACACATTACAAGCACATGAACATCTTATTGAGACAGCAACCTTCCATTGTATTAATCTCTTGGCCAAACACATGATTACATGGCATTCTCACTGATAGCTTACAAATTTGATACAGATGGATTTCGGAACAGAAAGGTAGAATAGAGAAGATAAGGAACCATAGGAGGGACATGCATGATTCCTCCGTAGCTGCTCTGTGTGTCTTTCCATGTCTCGAGCCTCGCAACCTCTTCGACATCCCCCTTGTTTCGGCCCGAATTTGGTATTATTTATTCACCGCTCTTGCATTCGGTTCCTCTGTGTCTTTACTTCAGCTTCTCCAGGCTTCTCTCACAGTATACACGTGTTCCACTTCATCTTCTGTTGTGTGTTTCCCTCATCTACACTTGTCCATGTTCTATCCCCAGCTACGCATGCTTAGCGCCACCTTGATAGCTCCGCGACTCCTGGTAGTTGCGGCGCGGTCGCGGTTGCCATGTGTATTCATACCGCAACTCAAAAAGGTCAAAATTCAAAGTGTCTTAGCCAAGACTTCAAAAACTAAACAAAAACAAGGGCCCCAACATGGTGATTTTGTGCTGAAATTATCTTTGAAGTGTTGCATTTTTGTACCTTTGGATTTGATTTTACATCAGAGTTACTGGATTAGAGTATCAGATTTCATTTGAAAGTCTTCAATATGAATGAGGTATTTCTATCTATTCACTGTTGATTTACTTTGTCATATGATATTCGCTTTAAAATTTTCTATCGTTTATATATATTTGGTTTTCATAACGTTTATTTTTATATATCATTTTTTAGTATAATTGAAATGTTATCTTTCATAAGCATATATAGATGGTATACAATGATGAATGCAATATGTTAATATAACTCTATTTAATTTCTTAAACAGAGTTATCTTTATTCGTTTTTGCACATTTCAATTTAAATAATAATACATTTTCATGGTTATTGTTAAATTGGAACAATCTTAAGTTGTATTCACATATAATTACCCGTGTTAGTGTTAGAATTTCTTTATCAGCATTTAGTTTAAGTAGATAGTTTTATTTCAGTCAATTTAGTCCCATTTCCACTCATCCAAATCAACCCATCACCAACCGATTTAGTTATAAGAAAACTGGTCCTTTAAATCCAGTCGGAGCCACCATACCAAACAGAAAAGGAGCTGTCCTAAGGTCCTGACCGGGTGGTTTTCCCCAATGTTTCAAGCAGAGATTTTCTAGGCTTCAACATTTTTGGCGCTAGAAGGAGGGCATGAGCTATGAATGGCAAATAAATCTTTATCCACAGGCCATTCTGAGAGCAAAACACCCTCATCAACTTCTTCAATTTCTTCTGAAATTCAAAATCCTAGAGAAGAAATTGAGAAAAATATTCAAACACCCACTACCAAAATCTCAAAACATTCAGACAAGCAATCTCCTGAGTCTCCTGAAGTACAAGATTTAATCCATAAATTGAAAGGATTCTCATTATCTCTTGAAGACTCTGAAATATCTGAAGGTAGTGTAAGCTCAAAATTTGTTCCTTCAAAACCTCTTACTAGGCTGCAAAGTGAAAAACTTGGTATTCCTCCGAAATAATTTCCTTTACCTAGTAAGGGCAAGACAAAAAGAATTCAATCGGAATCAAAAAGTGATACAAGTTCATCATCTAATATTCAATTACCTGTTTCTGAAATCCCAGCTTAACAAAGTACAGTTGTTTCCACATCATCTCCTCAATCATCATCTCCTCAATCATCATCTGCTCAGTCATCATCAATCTCAACATCATCTATTCCAACAACTTCTATTCAAACACCACCAGTTTCTACTACTCCTCCAATATTTGTTCCAATAATGGCTAGACCATGGGCTACTCCAGGGGCAGTCAACATGGCTGCACCTTTACATGATTTACCAGACAATCCTGGAAAATGGCTTCCAAAATTCAGTCCAGATCTTAACATTCAAGCTGAAGAACATATCAATAACTTTATGCTGGCTGTAAATTTGAATGAAGTCACACATGAAGATGTTGTAGTCAGACTATTCCCTTATACTCTTCAAGGAGCAGCAGGATCATGGTACTTTTCATTACCTTCGAGATCCATAACAAGTTGGGCCATTTTTGCAGATCATTTTCTAACCAAATTTGGAGATGACAGATCAATAGCTACTTTAATCAACGATCTCTCAAATTTGAAAGCAGAACCCAAGGAACCCATTAAAGAATTCAACGCTAGATTCAACAAACTTTTGAACAAAATTCACACATATTCAAGGCCTAGTGAACAAGTCAGAAGTGAATGGTACATAACTACCTTACCCTCAAACATAGCAATTTTTGTAGATAGAGCTGCAAAACCTACATTAGTCGAGAATATGAAAGAGACTATTGCAGTAGAAAAACGAATTATTTCTCTAGAAAAGAAAAATGCTATTGAGGAAAGGAAATCGAAGAAAGTCAGCTTCAAAGATGATTCAAAGAAAAAGGCCAAAGATCCATATGACATGGAAGGTTTACAGAAAGTTCTTAAAACGATGTCAAATGAAATGGTTGAAATTAAAAAACAAGTAGCTGAAACTTCTACAAAAAAACCATTCCGAAATTTCAAAAGAAACCAAGTTGAATCTAGACCTCCTAATGCAATCTCTAATGCAGAATCAGAGGAAGAAGAAGAAGAAGAAGATACATCTTTAGTATCAGATGAGGAAGATGAGAATGAAGAAATAGATGAATTACATAGAATGTGGGATTTTATTCTCCCTAATTCTGATAGTGAGGTAGAACAAGAAGCTATGCCTATAAGTACTAGGAGTAAATCTACATCAGAGCCTGTAAAAACAGCTCCTAAAAATAAAATCACAACTCCAAGTACCAAAGACAAATCCCCTGCAAAGAAAGCTTCTCCATTACCTACTCAAAATCAGCCATCTTCTTCTAATCCTCCCACATCGACAACAAAGACTTTAGTAGTGTCAGATTCTATGGAGTATAACATTGTTGAAGACATGAAAAAGATTAAAGCCAACATTTCCTTACATGAACTCAGCAAACTAAAACACCAGCAGAAGTTGCTATTGAAAGAATTAAATGCTACACCAATTGCTCCTTTACCAAGTGGTGTAGTTGCAAAAGCAGCTAGGGGAGTTGGTAAGCCACCAGATAAGGTAGATGCTACTGATACCGTGCTCATTGGAGAAAAGTCAAGTTCTCAAACTCCTCCTTTTCTTCTGACTTATGAAATGTACAATAAGAATCTGCATAATTGTTTGATTTATTCTGGAGCTTCCTCTAATATAATGCCTACTTCTGTTTGTGCCAAATTGAATATCGAACCACAGAAATCGAAAGTTCATATTGTTCAATTGGATCGCTCTAAAGTTCAAGTTGTAGGAGAAATCAATTCAGTTACTATCAGATTAGCTTCCGATCCTAGAATTGTCCAAAGAATTGATATTTTGATTGCTGATATTCCTGAATTCTATGGATTAATTTTAAGCAGGGACTGGTCTGTGAAACTTAATGGTTATATCTCAACTGATTATTCACATATGTGGCTTCCCTACAAAGGGAAACCAAATCAAATCAAAGTTGAACGAGAAAAACATATGACCCACACTGTCACTGAATTTGAACAACCTAATGAACCTGTGGCATTCAACAACAATATTCTTGGAGGTTATTCTGCTGAATCATTTCTTGGAAACTTCGAAGCACCCCAATCACCTTTTTCTGTAAATACTTTTGTTTCTCAAATAGAAAATTTTTCAGAATCCGATTCTTCCAGAATTGTAAATACTTCTGATGTAATTGTAGATAAGTTAATAGATAAATCTTTATTTTAGTCGTTATATTTTGATGGATCAAAGTCTCGTGATGGAGCTGGAGCAGGATGCATTTTAATTGATCCAGATGGAGAGAAAACCATGCTGTCATGTAGGCTAGAATTTGAGTGTACTAATAACACCACAGAATATGAAGCCTTGGTTCAAGGACTTTATAAAGCTATAGGGTTAGATGTTAAATACTTGAAAGTTTTTGGTGATTCCAAAATTGTCATAAAACAAGTTAGGAATACTATTCATTGCCTTTCAGGACATCTTAAACACTATCAAAACCTAGTACAAGATCTTACCACTCATTTTTTAGCATTCAATATTTCTCCCATTCCTAGGAATCAAAATACATTAGCTGACTTATTAGCTAATGTTGCATCTAAACTCCTTCCTGCTGAATATTGCAGTCCTGATAGGTTTTCCGTAGAATTTATTTTTCGCCCATCTGTCCCTGATAATGTCACAAATTGGAGAGTTTTCTATCATGATCAAGATATTTTAAATTTCATGACTTCAGAGAAATCATATGATGAGCAAATTATTGATGAAAATGATCATGATTTACAAATTGCTTAAAAGGTAATGAAAATCCCATTCCGAAATCTGTGGTTAAATTGGAGGACTTATATGATATTAAAGACAGATTCAAGAAAGTCACTAATGCCAAACTTCAAAGTTCCACTTTGAAGTTTGAATTAGTAAATCTTGGTTCTGATTCCAAACCTAAAAACGTTAATTTAGGACTCAATTTAACACCAGAGGAAAGGAATGCTTTCATTAAACTCTTGAACAAATATAAAAACGTTTTTGCTTGGAATTATGATGATTTAAAAACGTATGATACTTCGGTTATTCAACACACAATTCCAATGCTTCCTGATATTAAACCCATTCAACAAAAGATAAGGAAGGTTCATCCAAATCTCGAAGGACAAATCAAATCAGAACTTAATAAACTTTTAAAAGCCAAAATCATTTTTCCTGTCAGGCACTCCAATTGAGTTTCCAATATGGTACATGTAAGGAAGAAGAATGGTGATATAAGAATCTGTATTGATTTCAGAAATTTAAACAAGGCATGTTTAAAAGACAATTTCCCATTGCCAACCATGGAACAAATACTTCAAAAGGTAGCTGGTTCTGAACTTATGTCCTTTCTTGATGGATTTTCAAGCTATAATCAAGTCTTAGTTCATCCAGATGACAGATTGAAAACAACTTTCAGAACAAAATGGGGAACTTATGCTTATCAAAAAATTCCTTTTGGTCTAATAAATGCAGGAGAAACTTTCCAAAGAGCCATGGACATAGCGTTTAAAGGTCTGATCAATAAATCAGTTGTTGTTTATCTTGATGACATAACAATATTTTCAAAAAAGAGAACCAATCATCTACATGATCTAAAGCAAATATTTGAAAGATGTAAAAAGTTTGGTATTTCCTTAAATCCAAAGAAATATTTCTTTGCTTTGGATGAAGGAAAACTCTTAGGATTTTTTGTGTCAAAAGATGGTATATACATTGATCCAGAAAGAGTAAAAGAAATTTCTGATATTTCTTTACCTCATAATAAAAAATCCATGCAATCATTTCTTGGACAGATCAATTTTGTAAAAAGATTCATTCCTGATTTTTCTTTAATTGTTTTACCTATGCAAAATATGATCAAGAAGAATTCAGTATTCAAGTGGGGGCATAAAGAGAAAGAAGCCTTTATTTTCTTTTTCTTTTTTTTCTCTAAAAAAAAATTAAAATTTTAACCCAGATAGAGTAAAAGAAATTTCTGATATTTCTTTACCTCATAACAAAAAATCCATGCAATCATTTCTTGGACAGATCAATTTTGTAAAAAGATTCATTCCTGATTTTTCTTTAATTGTTTTACCTATGCAAAATATGATCAAGAAGAATTCAGTATTCAAATGGGGGCATGAAGAGAAAGAAGCCTTTAAGGCGATCAAACAAGCGATCATTAATGCACCAGCATTGAGTACCCCGGATTTTTCTAAAGATTTTATTTTGTATACCTTAGCCACCGAGACATCCTATGCAGCTGTTTTAACACAGCTCAATGATCAGAAAATTGAAGCACCAATTTCTTTCTTTAGCTCAAATTTGCAAGGAGCTAAGCTGAATTATTCCAATGTTGAAAAACAAGCCTTTGCTGTGTTTAAATCAATCAAGCATTTTATACCTTTTCTCTTGAAAACTCATACAAAAATCATTGTCCCATTCTCTGCAGTGAGGCCATTATTAATTCAAAGAGAAGTAGGAGAAAAACGAGCTAAATGGGTAACAACTTTGCAAGAATATGATGTTGATATTAAACCAGCTAAGATTGTTAGAGGACAGGGTTTTTGCAGATTATTAGCAGGAGCTCATAACATACCAGAAAATCAAGATTCAAATCAAGATATTCAAGTAAGTCAGATAAGTGTTACAGATTCTGAATCTCAGTATGTTGATCTCATCTATTACTTGAAAAATGGGTATGCTCCTTCTAATCTCAGCTATAAGAGAAAACGTGCTTTAAGGTTAAAGGCTATTAAATATGAGATCATTGATAATGTGTTATTTAGGAAAAATTATGATTCAATTTTACTAAGATGTCTTGAAAAGACTGAAGCTGAAAAGGTTTTGTAGGAGTTGCATGATGGACCAACAGGAGGTCATTTTGAAGGTGATACCACAACTCACAAAATAATTCGTTCTGGTTATTACTGGCCTACCCTTTTTAAAGATACACATGACTATGTAAGGAAGTGCAGAATTTGCCAAACTGCAAGTGGAAGACAAAAGAAACCAGCTTTTCCTTTGCAACCAGTGAGTATTGAGCAACCATTTGAACAATGGGGGCTTGACATTATTGGTGAGATAGTACCTCATTCTTCCAAACAGCACAATTACATCCTTACTGCAACTGATTACTTTACAAAATGGGTAGAAGCAATCCCTTTGAAGGTAGCCAATTCTGATGCAATTATTGATTTCATAGATCAATTCATCATAACCAGGTTTGGTGTACCTCAAGCTCTTGTCTTTGATAATGCATCTTATTTTTTCGGAAATAGTTTAATAGAATTTGCAGTCAAAAGAGGTTTTAAACTGAAATATTCAGCAAATTATTATCCAGAAGGTAATGGTTTGGCTGAATCCACTAACAAAAATCTCATCAAAATCATTAAAAGGACTATTGATCAAAATCAAAAGAATTGGCACAAGTCTTTAATCTTTGCATTATGGGCTGATCGTATCACTGAAAAAGCTTCAATAGGAACTTCACCTTTCAATTTAGTTTATGGAAAGGAAGTTGTGATACCATCAAATTTAACTCTTCCATCATTAGCCCTAGTGCAATTTATTGAAGAAAATCCTTCTTCATCCATTCAATTGAGATATGATCAAATCCTTAAACTAGAAGAAGAAAGAGATAAAGCTAAAATTATTCATGAAAAACATCAATAGCTTGTAAAATCTTCTTTTGATGCAAGTTCTACCGGCTCAAAAATTTTGTCAATTGGTGATCTTGTTCTGAAATGGGATAAAGCACATGAAGAAAAAGGTAAGCATACCAAGTTTTAGAAAATGTGGCTTGGACCATTTCAGATCGTTGAAAAGATAGGCTCAAATACATTCATACTCCAAGATCTAACAGGTAAGAGAGAATCTCTTCTTGTAAATGGGCTTATCTTGAAGAAATTCTTTTCATAAGGAGGTAACCCCTTCTTAAACTGTACATATTCCTTTCTGCAAAGTTTTTAATTGTTTTTACAAATAAAGGTTGTTAATGAGTCTCTAATTGACTGTTTACTTGTTAGAAAAATTCTTAGGAAGAATATTATAAATATTTATTTTATGTAAATAAGAATTTTTAAAGAAATGATCATAGTCTTTTGATAGTTTTAAATAAGATGTTAAACTTTGAAAGATTATTCCAATTTTTTGCATGATCTTTTGAAAACTTGAAGGAAATGTAAATCATTATAAGTTTATTAAGCAGAGAAATGTTATCTATAAAAGTAAATATTATTCAAGTCTTGGTACTCAAAAAACTCTAAAAATTGTCATCCATTGATTCTTAAGGATAAAACTATTTCACCCCATCCATTTAGGTTGTGATTTTTTAGAATGTAATTCTAAGAAATTATGTAAAAAAATTTTAAGAGATAAGAGGTCTCATCATGAGCCGACTTACCATATTCATAAGAAGTAATGAAATTGACATTACCAATACTGCACATCAAAACATGGTAATGGCTTATAAATATAAGACAAGGGGTCTCATCACGAGCCAGCTTGTTCAGTTTAATTACAACTAGTGAATGGCATTGCTATTGACTGGCTACCAAACCAGAACAATGGCTCTTAGAAATAAAAAATAAATAAAAGACAAAAAACATGAGATAATATGTCTTATGAATTTATCTTTTAAAAAGTCATAATCTTAGTTGGATGGGACAATGAATAGTTAATGGTTAAAAGGTAACCCTGTCGAAACTATGAATGTTTGTGGGCAGCAGAGGCAATACCTATGACAATAGAGTATATTATAAAACCAAACTTGGAGAAATCCACTTACTTCATTATTAATACCAATCAAAGCTTGAGATAACCCAAAAATGTTTTTATTCTCAAGAAACTACAAAGAAATTGAAAATAATTTTTTATTCTTTTTCATAAGTTAGATTTTATTTTTGATTATCATAGGATAGTTTTCATTATCTTTAAAAATCTTTACTTACTAAAAATATAGTATTCATTTTATTTTTTCAGAGATAACTGGTTCTTTCAGTGAATCGCCAATTGTTGTACTATACAACAACCCTCCCTTTTTCTTCATTTTAGAATAAAATTCATTTAGAAATAGGGTCCATTTTTCTTTTTATAGAAATAAAATAGTTAGAAATAAAGATTCATTGTTTTGAAAAAGCTCATCTTTGTTTGTATACAAACCAAATACAACATTCAAAACTTCCGACCCGATCAAATATAAAAGACCTTATCATAAAAAACAAGTCAAGTGTAAAAGTCCAATGAATAATAATCACAATTGGAGATCGGAGAAATCCTTAGAGGAAAATTTAACATAGAAACTCAAATTCTTCGATGCGATTAGTTCAATCGCAAAGGGTTTAAGTTATCTATTTACATACCTCCGATGCGATGCGACCAATCACAATCGCATGATCGGAACACTTTTTAATAAGTTCTTTTCGGTCAATTTCAAATTCTCCGATACGACGCGCGTTATTATAAAAAACACTTTTCAAAAGGAAAACAAACATTTGTTCGTTTAAATGAGAAAAAAATTTATATGGTAGACCCCACCATCGGAAATCGGAGAAAGCCATTAACAATTCTTTTCGATTGAAACTCCCCGATTGCGATCTAAAAACCATCTAATTGGAAATCGGAAGAGTTTGCAATCGCAATCGGCAAATCGAGAAATCTGTATTATGATATTTATGTACCATTTGAAAACTTTCGATGCGATTGATACATGATATTTATTACGTTCGAAGAATTCAAGATAGGTAAATATTATAATATTTCACAAAGCGTCAAATCTCCAATTGTACGTTGGTATTCAATAGAAAATCAAATGAATATTGGTTGATGATTCAGTTTTAAATACATGAGTGTGACCCAAAAAGAACATTTACGTGTTATACGAGACCAATAAATAATGAATCATGAGTTCATAATCGTTCCTTTCAAGTTGCTTGTTTGTCACGACTGAAAGTTTATTGTCTTGCAGAATCAAGGAACACTGAACCCTTTCGTTCACAGACAAAGGGAAATAGTATCAAACACAGAAATGTCGAAGAGAGCGAGGAGAACCAAGACTGTTGTTCCCGTTAAGTTTGTTGAGACTCCTACAGTCTCAAAAGAAAAGCCAACAAAGTTGAGATTAGTTACAGATACATCATGCCAAGGGCTCGGAAGAATGACATGGGAAGGAGTTTATAATCTATTGGAGAAAGAAAACCCCAAAGTCACAGTGGAAAAGGCATCAGTTCCAGATGAAGATAGCTCAGATTCCGACTCTGAGATTACTGAAAAATCACTTGCAAATTCATTTCTACATCGAATTGCAGCCAGAGAAAGCATCATGCCTTATTATGATGTGATTCGATGGGTCATCGATAGTGTGAAAATAAAGGACAGAATGTTTGTTTCAGCTTCTGGAGTGTCTTTTGGGTCGTTTAAAGCAGAAGACATTAAGGCAATGTATCATCTTCTTGATCCGCAGAAGGTTTATAACAAAGAATTTATCAAAGAGTTTGCTGATAATAATAAAGTTCAATCTGATCCTATCAAAGATTGGAGGAAAAATCCTGAGAAGCACAGAAATGAAGCATCCGGTATGTATTCAGTAGATTCCCTCTTACCTCTGTATTGCTATGCCGCTGCCATGATGTGTAGATTATTTGGTAATGACAATTCTGCTAGGTTTTCTATACAAATGGTCCCATTAATCTTAGCTGCTGTCAATTCCGACATTATGGACTGGGCTATTATTCTCTCTGATAGAATGGCTAATAGAATACTCGAGTACAGACAAGATAAAACCGCTGGAAATTCCACTACTTTTTTCTTTTGTGCTTATATTCTAGACGCTCTTTGTTTTAATTCTGAGTTTCCCTTGTTAGGATGGAAATGGACTCCCAAAGATCCTACCCCAATTCATATATATCATAAACTTCTTTGGAAAGTTCATTTCCAATATAATGTGTATAGAATATGCCATGGTTTCCTTATCCCTGTCTTTCAAATCATTTTCAATCGCTTCCCTCCTAGATTCTCCAACAAAGCTAAAGATGACTTATCCTCAATAGGAGATTGGTTTGGAGAAGAGAAATTCACATACATCAGGATTTTTGGGAGTATCGTGGAACCCCATGTTCTCCCTCTTTTTGTTCCAGACAAACTTCTTGCCCAGGAAATCTCCTATCAATTAACAGTTGAAGGAATATCCAGAGCTCTAAACAATAGTAAGAAAAGAATGTGGCCTCCATTCCCATTCAATTGTGGTCAGTTTACTTTGAATGAATTCAAACATGTAGAAAAGGAAGTCGCCAAAATAAAGGGTTGTAAATTTGCGACCATTCCGGGGAGACAGTATGATCCACGACAGATAGCTTTTAATGTTACTGCTTCAGTTTCGATTGCTCGATTTGAGCATGAACCAGATGATTTTGATGATTTTTTTGTTTCGTTGAATGATTTTCCTCAAGTTTATGATTTGGCTAAGTCTAAATTCCAGAAGGAAGAAATGAATAAATTTTTGTTATTTAGAAGTCAAAGATTGTTGAAAGTTCCTCTAGACCAACTGAGAATTCCTATACAAGGGTCAGAAACAGAGGGTACATCTGGCAAAACACCAAGAGAAACATCTGCTGGTAAAGTCACTGCATAATCGGCTACTAACCAGCCCACTGTACATACAGAAAAGGTGAGCACTGATGGCAAATCTGATATAAATACCGATCAACAGTCCACAGCTCAAACAAAAGAAAAATGCACAAGTACTAATATTAATGTGCATAATAAAAAAGGAGGATCAGATAGCAAAACCATTGAGCAAGGAACAAATACAGGGAAAACAGATACACAATTGGAAGGAAAAGAAAATACTGAGAAAATTATAGACTCTGCTGATCTTAATGTTTCGTCTCAATTGTTGAAACAATATGATCAATTTGCTCAGCAATTAGGACTGCAGGATA
The DNA here is from genome assembly GCA_034641835.2 of Pinus albicaulis. NCBI lineage: Eukaryota > Viridiplantae > Streptophyta > Pinopsida > Pinales > Pinaceae > Pinus > Pinus albicaulis. Next base: position 1,426,699,249 of record CM076575.1, on the reverse strand, counting down.
AAGATAAAGGGCAAGAATATCAGGATGTAGAAATCATTCCTGAACATCCTACAGAGCAGATTGTATTGAATATTGAGGAGATCCCTCTTTTGGATGTATTTTATAGCCCTAAACATAAGGCTGTTGTTAGAAAATAGAGAAAAAGAAGGAAGATGGATCAGGACATGTTTTCCACTCCACAGGAGGAGTTCATGAATATTGTCTACAAGAATACTGAAGTGAATCCATCTGAGGATCTCACTAAGTTATCCCAA